>JAHIAM010007211.1:0-24269 GCA_021605205.1 Aegilops longissima
CGGTGAAGAATTTATAACAGTTGAAGCATTTGAACATTCAGGTGAAGAATTAGCGATTCACGTTCAGCACTTTAAGCATGGAGGAACAAATTCTTCACGAGAAGCGCTGATGTGTTGAGCAAGTAATGAATCGCGCTCATACGAAGATCTTCATAACTCACTCTTAGCTTCTTAAGATCTTGATTTCTTTGAAGAAATTCATAAGAAAGTTTCTCATGATCAGACAAGAGAGTGTTATGATGACCTTGAAGGTTGTCAAACCTAGACTGAAGTCTCTGAAGATTTTCGATCGGGGCTTTAGTCGATCCATTTATTCACCTAACATATCATCACTTTTATCTAGCATGTTTTGAACCTTTTCAAAAGCCCTTTGTTGTTTACAACAATCTTATGAGATTTTGAGTTGCTGGGCTTGAGATCTTCATGATTCATTTTCACTAGATTAGGAGGAGGTATATTTGAGTACCTTGGCACCCTTTGCCATGAAGCAATAGGTGGGGCGTAGTCATCACTATCTTCATCAGCTTTGTTGGTGAGGTCATTTTCTTGAGTTGAAGATGGACTTGGCTTGAAAGCGATGTGAAGCTAGACTTCGCCACACGGACTCAGATTCTTGATGCCTCCTCTTCCTCATGTTCCTCGATTCAGCTTGAGTCCATTTCCTTGCCAATGAATGCCGAGGCTTTTGGAGCTGCTCTTCTTGTGAGAAGAAGGCTTTGAGGATTTTGATGATGAAGATTTGACGATTTCTTCTTCTTCTTAGCATCATCAGGCTGTAATCCTTGTATTTCTTCTTCTTTAATTCCTTTTCCACTAAGGACAATCTTGGATGTAGTGACCAGGTTTCTTGCATTTGTGGCAAAGTCTTCTCTTATAGTCATTGGATGAGGAATCACTGCTCCTTGAGGATTTTCCAGCGACCACCTCTTGAGAACTTGGAATTTCTTCACGGCAGTGCTAGCTCTGGCTCAATTCTTGAGGATCTCCAAGGCTACTACGAGTCTTCACAATCAGATTCGGACACAGACTTTGGCCTTGAGGCACGTGATTTTCCATAGCTAGAACCATAGAGATCTCTCTTTTGACAAGCTGGAACTCATGAGTATTTAGCCTCTCGAGAATATCAGCTGGATCAAGTGACTTGTAGTCAGCGCGCTCTTGTATCATCGGTGCGAGTGTGAATGAGGAATCAAGCGATCTCAACAATTTCTTCACCACCTCATGGTCGGTGATGTCGATTAACTTAAGCGCTTGAAGCTCATTTGAGATGTCGATGAGGCGATCGAAGGTTTGTTGAACATTTTCGTTGTTGAGTCTTTTAAGCGGTTGAAGAGATTGCGAAGAACATCAACTCGAGAGTCACGCTGAGTTGAGACTCCTTCATTTACTTTGGACAGCTGTCCCGGATGATCTTGGCAGTTTCAAAGCACTCACTCTTCCATATTGTCCTTTGCTCGGATGGCCACATATGATATTCTTAACTTGAGAATCGAGGTTCTTGAATCTCTTCACATCGGCAGCATTTAGAGAAGGTGTGGTGAGGAACACCATTTTCCACAACATACCAGAGATCGTTGTCAATTGCCTCAAGATGCATTGCATCTTGTTCTTCGATAGGGGTAGTCCGTCCCATCAAGGTAGGACACCCTGCTGAGACCTTGATCATACCTGCGGTCGACATAACTAAAACTCCGGTGGTTAAACCAAAATCACAGAACAAGAGTACCTTGCTCGATACCAATTGAAAGTCGTTATATCGACTAGAGGGGTGAATAAGCGATTTTATGAATTCTTCTTGAGGAATTTGCGGTGAGGAAATTCCTTAGCGAAGAACTACTTACAATGGAATAAGTACTCGAAGTAAGCATAAGAGAATGCGAGGCATGGTCATCATGATGAAATGAAGACAAACAAAAGAATGCGGAAGCGTAAACACATGATAGCACAAGATGAAGACAAATAGGTGAAGAAATTGGCGAGGAAATTGAAAGTCTTGATCAAAGTCTTCAAACACAGATATGAATGAACACTCAACACGGTAATGAGGAAATGAAAGAGTTGAGGAAATAGAACCAATTAGGTTGGTGAAGACAATGATTTGGTAGACCAGTTCAACTGCTGTCTCGAGTTGTACATCTGGTTGGAGCGGTTGAGTATTTAAACTCGAGGACACACAGTCCGGACACCCGATCGCTGAGCACGCAGCTCGGGACACCAAGTCCTCACCATATTCTCCTTGAACTAAGGTCACACAGACCTCGTCAATCGCTCGTGATAAGTCTTGACGACTTCCAAACCTTCACAGACTTGGTCACTCGGCGATCCACAATTCCTCTTGGATGATCTAGACCATGACACCTAACCGTCTGGAAAAGCACAGTCTTCAAAGGTAACAAGCGTCGGATCTCGCGGGATCAATTTCTTGATGATGCTCAATCACTTTGGGTTTATAGGGGGTTTGGTTTTGAGTTTTCCTCACTCGATGATTTTTCGCTCAAAGTCCTCGGAGGATGGGTTGCTCTCAAATGACAAGTGTCAAGTTTCTCTCGGAGCAGCCAACCAGCTAGTGGTTGTAGGGGGCAGCTATTTATAGCCTAGGGAGCAGCCCGACATGATAAGACATAAATGCCCTTCAATGATATGACCGTTAGGTGGATAAGATATTTTGGGACAGCTGGCGTGCAACACAGCAATGGTCGGAAATTTGACTTTCAAATTCCCCAGGGCTATCATCTTCCTCACTGTGTAGGCAATCCGCACTGGCGAATTCCTAACTCCTCAGTCAGAACAAATTCCTCAACGAACAGAAGAACTTCGTCTCATCCTTTGAAGAAATTGGTGAGCTGTATGAGATTTCAAAGGCTTCACTCAAAGGGATTGGTAGGTGTAGGATTTTGAGTTGAGCATCACATGGAAATTTTCCTTAGTATTTCCTCGACCCCTTTTGATGCGGTGTTTCCTATGACTCGAGAAAGAAAAATGAAACTCTGAAAACAAAAGTCTTCACGCTTCATGTTCCTCAAATGAATACCAAGTCTTCAAAGGTCACACCAATTTCTTCACTTTCAAAGTCTTGAGAAAGTCTTGAATATCAAAGTCTTGATCGAAGAACTTCATTTTGAGAATTAGACTTTCCTTGTAATATCAAACTCCTCATAGACTTATAGACACTGTGTACACTCATAAACACATTAGTCCCTTAACATATAAGTCTTCAATACACCAAAATCACTAAGGGCACTAGATGCACTTACAGAATGGAGGAGCGAGAGGAGGAAGCTACGAGGAGGAAGCCGGAGAGGGACGAATCCGTTCTCTCACTTTCGTGCGAGTATGCTCGGATGTGCAAGGATCATGTGGATTGGGAGCTGCTGGATCTAGCCCCGCGGATCTACTTCGAAGGAGATTTCTCGGAGAAGCACAGGATGCCCCACCCCAATGAGCCGCCTATTGCGATCGTTCGATGGGCGAAAGGAGAAGTGAATTTAGGAGATCCACGCCGTCTTTGCGAGATGGGAATGCTTGGTGGACTCACCTTGCACCATCGCCACGGGCGGAGTAGGTGGATCCCCTCGTTACCTCTCCCCAAACCTCTGAAGATTGAAATTAGGCTTGCAATCTGCTTCAATTGAGCTGCTGGTGGTTATTTACGCTACGAGAGACAACATGCTGGTGGGCGATGAGCAGGAACCAGGAACTCAGATGAATTTCCCCTATCACAATGGGGGGCGCCCGATTAGGCGGTGGTGCGGCCCTCCTCCGCAAATGGGGGCACTGTCTGGGCAGGCTCTGTAATTACAAAGATCAATCTGCTGGTGGTTCGACTCTCGGATCGTTAGAAATCTCAAGGCAAGAATCATCAAAAGAAGAGATGGGACATCAGACTGCTCCTGCCCTTGCTTGGGCCTTATGGCATACTACGGGGTGATCTGCTACAAGCTGTGGGGAACCAGGGCATGATTTGGATAAATGTGTCAAGCCCAAGAGTTGTTTATCGCAAAATGGTTACCCATAAAGTTGAAATTGCCCTTTCGGAAGGAAAACCCACAGTTACGCTAGATATGTTGGAAGTCTGCTCGAGGATTATGTCCACCATTGACGAATTTTACGTGACACAAAATTAGATAGTTTCTTTCCCTTCCTAGTTGTAGAGCTACGCCGGATGTGCTAGTGACCACACTCCTTTGCTCTGGGACTCTGGTCTTAACAAACTACAAGAGCAATAGTTTTAAATTTGAAAAGTGGTGGTTGCATAGAGATGATTTTCTTGAGCTAGTCGGGAAAATCTGGAATGAAACCCTCTTGAGGCAGCTGCCCCCTAGAAAATTGGCAGATCAAAATTAGGAGATTTAGAAGAACTACCAAAGGGTGGAACTCCAATGAGGAAGCTAATTGTAGAAGATACAAAGGCTTCTCCTCCTTGAGTTTGATTCTCTAGATATTAAAGCGAAACCATTGACCTCTCGAGGCTGAGACTAATAGATTAAACTTTGTCCATGGAGAGCTCAAGAAAATTTGGCTTCAGAAGAAATCAAAAGGCAAACAAAGGTCTAGAGATAGGAACATTAAGGAGGGTGATAGAAATACTGCTTACTTCCATGCAGTAGCTAACCGGAGGAGGAGAAAACCCTCATTCACTCCTTGATGGCCCTAATGGCCCTTTTCTTGAGGTGGATGAGATCTTTGAAAGTGGCTAGTGACTTCTACAAAGACCTGTTTAAGAAAGAAAACCATGGGTTCTCTCTACAAAACAATTTTCTCTACTACGAAAAAGTCTCTCCTGCTGAAAATGAGCAGCTAGAAGCCCCTTTTCGAGAGGAGAGTGAAGGAAGCCATTTTAGCTCTTAACCTGATGGGGCTCCTGGTCTGATGTGATTCCTTCTTGTTTTACCAGCATTTTTGGGACTTGGTGAAAATGATCTCTTAGATCTTTTCCAAGCCTGTCATAGAGGAGAGTTGGATCGACAACTTACTCATGGGAGTCTGTTGAGTCAAGTTAAATAACTGTGAAAGGATTTTTCCTTGCTGGTAAAGGCCTTAGGCAAGGTGACCCCATCTCCCGCTTTTGTTTAATTTAGTAGTGGGACGTTCTTACTAAAATGCTGAGCAAAGCTGCTGATCATAGTCGATTGTAGGGCTCACGTCACGAGGTGCATACTGGTGGCATCATCGCCTTCAATATGCAGATGATACCATCCTTTCATGAACAATGACTCCACACATGCTAGCAATCTGAAAACTGTTCTAACCTGGTTTGAACAAGTCTAGAACATGAGAATCAACTACTCTAAAAGTGAAATCATCCCTATCAACATGGATGATCGGGAGTTAGTGACTTCCTCTCTATTCTAGTGTGTAATAAAGGTAACTTCCCCATTAAGTACCTAGGTATCCCTCTCCACTATGATAAACTGAGGAGAGGATATCCAACCCCTTCTGGATAAAATCATAAAAATGATTGTTGGGTGGAGGGCAAATTTCTCTCTTAGAGGTAGATTGATCCTCATACAAGCTTGTTTGGCTATCATTCAAGTGTATCTCCTCTCCTTCTTCAAGTTCCTAAATGGGCCTTTGAACCTCATCAATTCTCAGATGTCTCATTGCTTGTGGAATGATTTTGAGAAATAAGGAAGCTACACCGTGCTAATTGGGCCCTAGTCTCTATGAAAAAAAGATTTTGGAGGCCTAGGCATACCTAACCTCCAAGAAATTAACATCTGTCTTCTAGGGTCTTGGATTAAAAGATTCTATGAGGAAGACACTGAAACCACAGGAAGCTTCTTATTGCCCATAAATACATAGGAAATAAACCTAATATTTGTGTCTCTTCCTCCAACCCTAAGACCTCTAGATTGGAAAGGATTAAAATCTATCATGCATGCCGTGAAATTTGGCTCTGAGATGGAACATAGGGGATGGGAGCAAAACCAGGTTCTAGGAAGATAGTTGGTTTGGCACATCCCCCTAGCAGTCTAATTTTGGCCTATTTACTCTGTCATAATGAGGTTAACAAAAGTGCCAATGAAGTTTGGGACGGTCAATGCCTAAAACTCTCTTTAACAAAGCATTACTTTTCTTGCCGAGCCGGATGCCCTGATTTGGTAGGCTGGACAATAAGGAAGTATTCCTCCAGCTCCCTCTATCATGTTATCAACTTTAGAGGGTTCAACCTGTGTTTATCCACGATGTCGGATATTGAGAGTTCCCCTAAAATTCATGTATTTCTCTAGCTTCTCTCCAAAAACAAATTGATGACTAGGGATAACCTTAGGAAGAGACACATCATCAAACCCCTTGATTGTGTTTCTTTGCTTGGAACAAGAGTCTTGTTCCCACCTATTTTGAATGAATAGTTGCTAAACATCTCGGGCCTACATTGAGGAATATTTCTCTAGTTAGATTGGCTCATCCTCGAATCATGCATGATTCGGATTGCTACCAAAAAGTGCTCGATTTTAAACTTTGTTAGCTCATTTGTCCTTTGGTGCCTCTGGAAATATAGAAATGCTTTGATTTTCAGTAACACCTCCTGGATTTCCATTCCACAAGTCTTGAGGTTGATCAGGAAAATGGTGAGGAACTGGGCAATTCTCTCCTCCGGATCAGACAAGGACAAGTTGATGAGCTTCATGGAAACCCTAACAAGATCCCTCCAGAAACCGTTGGCGATCACTTGTGGCTGAACAAGGCTCGGCCTGCTCTCGGGCTGGACCCGTGGGTCGTTTCAAGATCTCGATGAAGATGATGGACACTGGCGCAGAAAAGAGGACATCCACCATGCTCGCCTTCCAGGCCGGTGTCTCCGGCTTGCTTCTTGTCGCCCTTGGTGACCACGGCCTCGGTTGAAGACCATGAAGGCCGCTAGACCCTCCTTGTGTCATTTGAGTGCTCTATCCACTCTGCCTTTGGCACCGCTTTCGGGTGATTTGTGTTATTCAGAACTTGTTCATCCACCCCCATTGTTTGTAGCTTTTCTACCTTTGCTTTTGAACTGCTCTTTGAGCATTTGCATCGAATATGTTGTGGTTTCGTTCTCGGCAATGGAATGGGAGATGCTCCCTGTTTTCTAAAAAAATATTTCATATGTTATTATATATTATTTTATTGTCATCATATATTTATGAGATACTTACATATGTAAGAAAACAATATCCCACATCTTATTAACTTATAAAAATAATTTCTTAACAAATAAAATCCTGGATTGTTTGTACGAAAATCCTAGTGGTTGTGTACAAAAGTTGGTAAGATTTAAGGGCGAATGTAATAATATCACTTATTATTTAAATATATTTATAGCAAAATTCTCAGCATCTTTTTATTTTTGATAACATTGCTGGCCCAACCCAACATTATAATTAGAATCATCTGCAAAATCGTGTATTTAGAGAAAGTGCAAATGGCCTGTAATTTTTAGGAAATAAAATAAGCGGGCGCATGGATACTTCATTATTTGTTCACCAGCCCAGCTAATGGCTGTAATTAAAAAAGATCAAATTATTGTAAATTCTACCGGCAGAAAAAAAACTGTAAATTCTGAAAAAATGGGTTGAATCGTGCCACATTTTGGAGGCTGAAATGTGGGCCAATAGGTGAAGCCAATGCAAGTCATTGTCAATTTAGTCAACTAATGATTACGACATGTTAGCCGTTGGATTTACATCCAACGACCGACATCCATCTTCAATCTCTCGTCTTCTTCCTCCGGCACCTTGAGACCACCTCCGCCTCCTCACGCTAGCAGCTCTACCTTTGCGCTTAGCTATGAGCTACTCCACCGTTAGCGAGGCCATCCTCCACCCTCCACCTCCTGTTCTTCTCCACATTGCCGAACCACACTTTAGAACCGATTAACCCTCGTACACCTCTCCACTGCGACTCTACTCCGCGTCTTCCCATCTCCGGCTCGTTGCTCTCGGGGCCTCGCCGTTGTCCACCAGCTTGGATCGCTTCGGCGCGGCGTGGTCGGCGTGGTCAGCAAACGACACCATCGAAGTAGGCGTGTGTGAGAGCGCAACAGGTCCACGCCGCTTACAAGGAAATGCCTCCTAATTACAGCGCCAAAATAATGATTCCTTCACGACATCAGGACCCACCGGAAGGGCCTCTGTATTTAGCGAAATAAAGTGCCCCAGTGACATGTCGGACCCACCAGCTATATTCATGCGCAAGAAAGTGCCTCCTTATTATGCACAAAAAAAATGAATATTCCCCTGCCGGTGGAACCCGGCATAGTGAGAGGCTGACTTGTGGGCCTACCAAGTTGATGGGGACGGAGGGCTTTGTCAACTTATTCAATATGAATGATTCTAGCTCCGGTGACCCGCGATGTCCATCCAAGGCCGTAGTGCTTCTTCAACCTCTGGTCTTCTTGCTCCGGCCGCCCAAACCAGTCTTGGTCGTGTCGCGTGCTCCTGCCTCCGTGGCCGGCTGTGATGCCGCGGAGGCCTCACCGCCCTACTACTCCCACCTGGCGGGCCATCCCTCTACTCACCCACACCTTGTTATTCTGGCGACAGTAGCCTCACACGGGCAGAACAGTGAACCTCGTACTCCTCTTGGCGTGGGCATCCCTTGCTGCGTCTTCCCGGCTCCGATTCGTCCTCTTCCTAGTCCTCCCGTCGTCCACCGCCAGGTGCTCTCGGTGGCGTGGTCAACATAGTCAGCGACCGACTTCCATCGGAAGAATCTTGTCGTCTGAGGCTGACAGCTGGGTCCACGGCAGCCGCAGGAAGTGCCTCCTTATTATCACGGAAAATAATTATTCCTCCACGACAGGCAGGACCCACGGACGGGCCACCAGTATTTTCGAAAAGAATCGTTTCCCCCGACTGCTGGGACCCACGGACGGGCCACCGTATTCATAAAAAACATTCCCCTCTTGTCGGCTCGGACCCACCGGAAGTGCCTCCTTATTACGCACAAAAAAATGAATACTCCACCGGCTAGCTGGGACCCACCTTCTTTGGGAGGCTGACTTGTGGGCCTACTAAGTTGTGGGGACGAAGGGCTTTGTCAGCTTAGTCAATATGAACGATTCTAGCTCCGATGACCGTCTGATGTCATCCAAGCGGCCGTGGTGCTTCTTCAACCTCTGGTCTTCTTGCTCCGGCCGCCCAAAGCAGCGTTGGTGCGTCGCGTACTCCTGCCTCCGTGGCGGCTGTCTTGCCCTTGAAGGCCTCCGCCCCTACTATTCCCACGCTGGCGGGCCTGCGGCGGCGGCAACCTCACACCACAGCCGACCCGGTGAACCCTCGTAGTCCTCTGCGCGGGCTTCCTTGCCTCGTCGTCCTTCCTAGGCCTCGCCGTGCGTCCACCGCCGTGGTGCTCTCCGTCTGGCATGGTCGGCATGGTCAAGGCGACTTCCATCGGAAGAATCTTGTGCGTGGAGAGGTGACAGGTGGGTCCACGGCCACAGCCCGTTTTTTGTGATTTGCCAAGTAAATCGCTTTGTCATGCTGTTGGGCTGCAAATCTTTCAAGGCGAGGAGAGCTTTCATTAACTGGCGAAAAGAAAATAGCCCATCGATAATGAGAAATGGGTTGTACCTTTTAAAACACATCAAACCGGCAATTAGTTTCAAATATCTTTTTTTCATTTCAAGATTTTAAATTACATTAATTTTTATGCGTGGAGAATTTGTTGGATCTTATATTGATATTCATTTATTTTTAAAATCAGTTTGAATGTGAGTCGAAATTTGGGATTAAAACAGTTCGGACCCTTTTGAAATATGCAAAATTTCGTATAATATTTTAACCGTTGCCACAATATGGGGTGCAATGCTAAAAAAAAGCATATGGGCTCCAAAAAACCTTAAGAATTAGTCAATGGGCTGTAAATTATTAGAAATAATGGCAGATGGGCTGTATGCTGCTTTCCTCAAATTTGAGGCTTTCCTAAAAAAGGTTGGCCTTTAAGCAGCGACTATTGGATGTCCATCCAGCGGCCGTCGTGCTTCTTCAATCTCTGCTCTTCCTCCTCCAGCCACTCAAACAAGCACCGACGGGACTGCCTGCTCCCTCCTCCTCGCGGCCGGCTGTGCTGCCGCGCATGCCTCACCGCCCGACCGTACTCCCGTCGCTGGCCTAGCCATCCCTCTACTCACCCTTTGCTGTTATTCTCCGGTGACAGCTGAGCAGACAGTAAACCCTCGTCTGGTCGTACTCCCCTCGCGTGGGAAACAAGCTGCCGAGTCTTCCCAGCCTCTGTGTCGTCCCTTCCTAGGCCTCGTTGTAGTCCCTTTGCCGGGTGCTCTCGTGTGGCGTGGTCAACATGGTCGAGAGCGACTTCCATCGGACATGGATTTGTCTGCGGAGGAGGCTGACAGCTGGGTCCTGACGGCCAACAAGGAAGTGCCTCCTTATTACATGGAAAATAATGTTTCCTCCACGGCAGGCTGGGACCTTTGGGCCGGGCCCTTGTATTTGCAAAAAACATTTCCCCACTGCTGGGACCCACCAGCTATATCTGCGCCGCAAGGAAGTGCGTCGGGCAAAAAAATCTGATTCGCCCCACTTGCTGGGACCGACCAGCTACATCTTGAGCAAGGAAGTGCACGAAAGTCGGGACCCACCTGGTCGAAGCGTCGTGGCGTTGTCATTCTGGTCGGACGATATGCGTACATCTTGGTCGATGTAAGGCGTGCCGCGTGTAAGTAGTAAGCGCCGCGTAGCATGTACGTCGTCATTACAGCGGCGAGGGTGCAAGAAGCGAAAATCTGACCCGCATGTGTACATCTGGCGGGGTCTCGACAGCCTACTCGCGCGTCACGTGCGGCCGGGCTCGTGTACATGGCTGGGTCGAACGGAGAAACAGCGTCGTCGTCGTGTTCATGGGAGGCAGCGGAATGCATCGTGTTCATGGGGAACAGCGGAATGCGTCGTGTTCATCGGGAGGCTTGGGCGGAATAAGCGATGGAAGCGAGGCTGGCGTACCGCGAAGCGGAGAAGCGGCCTTGTGTTGACCGGCCACATTAAAGCAGGATCCTGTTCGCCGGGAGAGTGCGGCGTACCACAATGGAGAAGCGGACCTCCTCACGGTCGAAGCAGGGGTCCGTTGATCGGGAAGGGTGTGGCGTACGCAAAAGCGGAGAAGCGGACCTCCTATGGTGAAGCAGGGGTCTGTTGATCGGGAGGTGTGGCGTGCTGCAAAAGCGGAGAAGCGGACTTGTGTTAGGCGCTACGGTGAAGCAGGGGTCCTCTTCGCCGGGAGGGTGTGGCGTGCATAAGCAGGACTCCATGGGATCTTTGTTCATCTCCACGTCGACCCCTCCGGCCTCCACGAGCTATTGTTCATCCACCGTCGACCTCCTCCGGCCTCCACTTGCGAATGTTTATCCACGGGCTCTGTTCATCCAGCCTCCACGCGCTTCTCCACGACTCTTGTTCAACCAGCCTGTCCACGGGCTCTGTTCAACCACCCCTCCACGGGCTACTATCCATCCTGCCCTCCACCGTCTCTGTTCATCCAACCCTCCACAGGGGTAGTCTGTTCATCAGCCCTCCACGGGGTCCTGTTCATCCAGCCCCAACCGGCTCGTCGATCGAGTCTGTTCATCGAGAAACAACACCACGGGTCCTGTTCATCCACCCCCCAGGAACTGTTCATCAACCCCCCCATAACCCTCCTTTGTTCATCGAGGCGGCATCGATCGGCTTGATTAGCAGCGATGGCGAAGAATCGCTCGATCGGGTTCGATTAACAGCCATCGATCGATCGCTTCGGGTTTAATGTAGCGTAGCCTCTGATTCTGTCCTTTCGGGTTCAGATTAGAGCCCAGCGCCTCGCTCGGGTTCGATTAGAGCCAACGCCTACGCTTTGCAGCAGCGTCGTGTATGCGAGATAAGCAGCGCATCGCTTGGCCCCGACCTCCACCGTAACCGGGAACTCCCAAAATTTTCCTCCCCTTGCTTCTACCATGGTTTTTCCTTCATGGGCGGCCCAAAGAATGTCATGCAGCTGCGTCTCCGGCCCACCGGAGACGAAGCCCATTTTCTTTCATGATTTTTTGTCATAGAAGTAGGAGCCATCTATGATGATACCGGGTTTTGTCACAATTATCGTCATAGAAGTGTCATATGTATGACAGAAAAAAATTTCGTTCGGCCCAAAATGTCACGGATGTGTCTTTTTTTTGTAGTGTATGTGTGCATGAATTGTTCTTTCATGACATGCCGATGCATAGGAAGAGAGTTAGACTTCGTCATTGTTTGATATATGTTGCTTTGTGCTCACTACTAAATGCCAAATCATTGCTAATTAAAATTAGTTTTGATATACCTTGGGATCCGGGTGGATTCACCCCTTGAGCACTATATGCCTAGCTTAATGGCTTTAAAGAAAGCGCTGCCAGGGAGACAACCCGGAAGTTTTTGAGAGTCGTTTATTTCTGTTGAGTGCCTTCATATAGTTTAAAAACAAAAAAATAAAGAGGGGAACCTAAAAAATTTTCAAAAAGGAAAGTGAAAGTGAGAGAGACAAGCATTGTTGAAGTGGGGGAGCTCCTTGAACTTTGTTCATGCTCACGGAAACTTTGTGAATCTTGATTACAGAAACTTTTCAAAAAAAATTATCCCCTTGTACAATTCCATTGTATTATAAAATAATGTGCCAAGGTTTGCCTTTAGGATGTTTACAATGCTTGTTGGTTTATGCAGTGCAGGGACAGAAACTTTGGCTGTAGTCTTGCGGTTTTCATTTTTCTTTGGAGCATAAATGGTTCTGAAACTTTTTCACTGTCTTTCTATACAAATTATTTATTTTCCTAATTTTGGAAGAATATGTGAATTACCAGAAGTATGGCTAATGTTCGATTATTACAGACTGTTCTGTTTTAGACAGATTCTGTTTTTGATGCATAGTTTGCTTGTTTAATGAAACTATCAATTTTTATCGATGGATTCGCCATGGAAAAGTTATATTACAGTAGCTATGATGCAAAAACAAAATATGAATTTTTCTGCAACAGTACTTAGAGTAGTGATTTGCTTTATTATACTAACGGATCTTCTGAGTTTTACATTGAAGTTTTGTGTGGATGAAGTGTTCGATGATCGAGAAGGTCTCGATGTGAGCGAGAAGAAGGACAGCAAGAGATCAAGATTGGGAATGCTCAAGGCACCCCAAGTAAATATTCAAGGAGACTCAAGCGTCTAATCTTGGGGATGCCGGAAGGCATCCCTCTTTCTTCTAACAAGTGCGGTATGTTTTGGATTCGTTTCATTCATGCGATATGTCCAATCTTGGGCGCCTTTTGCATAGTTTTCACTTTTCTTTAATGCACCATGTTGGTATGAGATAGTCCTTGGTGATTTATAGAATGCTCATTGCACTTCACTTAAATCTTCTGAGTATGGCTTTATAGAATGCTTCTTGTGCTTCACTTATATCATTTGAAGTTTGGATTGCCTGTTTCTCTTCACATAGAAAACCGCCACTTGTAGAATGCTCTTTTGCTTCACTTATATTTGTTAGAGCGTGGGCATATATTTTCTAGAAAGAATTAAACTCTCTTGCGTCACTTATATCTATTTAGAGAGATGACAGGAACTGGTCATTCACATGGTTAGTCATAAAATCCTACATAGAACTTGTGGATCACTGAGTATGATACGTTTGATTCCTTGCAATTGTTTTGCGATATAAAGGTGGTTATATAAGAGTCATGCTAGTTGAGTAATTGTGAAATTGAGAAATACTTTTGTTGAGGTTTGCAAGTCCCGTAGCAAGCACGTATGGTGAACCATTATGTAATGAAGTTGGAGCATGAGGTATTTATTGATTGTATTCCTTATGAGTGGCGGTCGGGGACGAGCGATGGTATTTTCCTACCAATCTATCCCCCTAGGGGCATGCGTAGTAGTACTTTGCTTTGAGGGCTAATAAACTTTTGCAATAAGTATATGAGTTCTTTATGACTAATGTGAGTCCATGGATTATCGCCTCTCACCCTTCCATCATTGCTAGCCTCTTGATCTGTGCATTGCCCTTTCTCACCTCGAGAGTTGGTGCAAACTTATTGGTGCATCAAACCCGTGATACGATCGCTCTATCACACATAAACCTCCTTATATCTTCCTCAAACCAGCCACCATACCTACCTATCATGGCATTTCCATAGCCATTCGAGATATATTGCCATGCAACTTCCATCATCATCATATACATGACTTGAGCATTTATTGTCATATTGCTTTGCATGATCGTAAGATAGCTAGCATGATGATTTCATGGCTTGTCCGTTTTTGATGTCATTGCTATGCTAGATCATTGCGCATCCCGATACACCACGGAGGCATTCATATAGAGTCATATCTTTGTTCTAGTATCAAGTTGTACTATTGAGTTGTAAGTATACAAAAGTGTGATGAACATCATTATTGAAACCTTTGCCCAGTGAGGAAAGGATGATGGAGACAATGATTCCCCACAAGTCGGGATGAGACTCCGGACTCTAAAAGTAAATAAAGAGGCCAAAAAGCCCGAATAAAAAGTAGGCCAAGAAGCCCACCAAAATAAAAAAATGAGAAAATAAAAAAAAGTGAAAAAAAGAGAAGGGGCAATGTTACTATCCTTTTACCACACTTGTGTAGAGTAGCACCATGTTTTCATATAGAGAGTCTCTTGAGTCATCACTTTCATATACTAGTGGGAAGTTTCACTATAGAACTTGGCTTGTACATTCCAATGATGGGCTTCCTCAAATGCCCTAGGTCTTCATGAGCAAGCAAGTTGGATGCACACCCACTTAGTTTCAGTTTGAGCTTTCATACACTTATAGCTCTAGTGCATTAGTTGCATGGCAATCCCTACTCCTCACATTGACATCAATTCATGGGTATCTCCATAGCCCGTTGATTAGCCGCGTCAATGTGAGACTTTCTCCTTTTTGTCTTCTCAACACAACCTCCATCATCATATGCTATTCCACCTATAGTGTTATGTCCATGGCTTGCGCTCATGTATTGCGTGAGGGTTGAAAAAGCTGAAGCGCGTTAAAAAGTATGAACCAATTGCTCGGCTTGTCATCGGGGTTGTGCATGATTTGAATATTTTATGTGGTGAAGATGGAGCATAGTCAGACTATATGATTTTGTAGGGATAACTTTCTTTGTCCATGTTATTTCGAAAAGACATGATTGCTTTATTAGTAGGCTTGAAGTATTATTGTTTTTATGTCAAATGATAGACTATTGCTTTGAATCACTCGTGTCTTAATATTCATGCCATGATTAGATACATGATCAAGATTATGCTAGGTAGCATTCCACATCAATTTTGTATTTACCTACTTGAGGACGAGCAGGAATTAAGCTTGTGGATGATGATCGTCTCAAATCGTATCTATAATTTTTATTGTTCCATGCCAATATTATTCAACTTTCATATACTTTTTGGCAACTTTTTATATTATTTTGGGACTAACATATTGATGCGATTGCCAGTGCGATTCTGTTTGTTGCCGTTTTATGTTTTATAGAAACCCCATATCAAGCGGAATCCAAATGGGATAAAAGCGGACAGAGATTATTTTTGGAATATTTGGAGAATATGGGAAGAAGAATCAGCGAGGCGGTACCGAGGTGGCCACGAGGAAGGCGCCTGCCCTCCTGGGCACACCACGACCCTCGTGGGCCACCCGTGGCGGTTGATCCTCTTCTTGAGCCTTAAGAAAGCTAATTTTCAGAAAAAATCTCGTGAAGGTTTCAATCCAATCGGAGTGACGGATCTCCATATATATCTGAATCGGTGAAAGGGCGAGAATACAGGCGCGAGAGCAGAGAGAGAGAGACATATCCAATCTCGGGAGGCTCTTGCCCTCCCATGCCATGGGCGAAGTACTACAAGAAACCCTTCTCCCATCTAGGGAGGAGGTCAAGGAAGAAGAAGAAGAAGGTGGCCCCTCTCCCCTCTCTTGGGTGGGCGTCGAGCAGCTGCCGTGGCCACCTTCATCATCACATGATCTTCACCAACACCTCCGCCATCTTCACCAACATCTCCATCACCTTCCCCCTCTATCTACAGTGGTACACTCTCCCGCAACCCGATGTACCCTCTACTTGAACATGGTGCCTTATGCTTCATATTATTATCCAATGATGTGTTGCCATCCTATGATGCACAGTAGATTTTAGTTGTCCTATCGGTGGTTGCTGAATTGCTATGGTTGATTTAATTTTCTTGTGGTTATGTTGTTGTACTTTGGTGCCCATCATACGGCCTGGCGTGGATCATACCATAGGTCTAGTTGTATGTTGATATGACTATGTATTGGAGGCCAAGAGTGTGAAGCTTCAACCTAGCATAGAAATTGATGCATACTGAGGATTGAAGGGGACCAATATATCTTAATGCTATGATTGGGTTTTACCTTAATGAAAGTTAGTAGTTGTGGATGCTTGCTAATAGTTCCAATCATAAGTGCATAGAATTCCAAGTCGAGGGATGACATGCTAGCGATGGCCTCTCCCATAAAACTTGTTGTCGGTCTAGTAGCGTAGTCAATTGCTTAGGGACAATTTCGCAACTCCTACCACCACTTTTCCACCTCTCTATACTAACTTTATTGAGTCTTTATCTAAACAGCCCCTAGTTTTTATTTACATGCTCTTTATATTCTTGCAAACCTATCCCACAACACCTACAAAGTACTTCTAGTTTCATACTTGTTCTAGGTAAAGCGAGCATCAAGCGTGTGTAGAGTTGTATTGGTAGTCGATAGAACTTGAGGAATATTTGTTCTACCTTTAGCTCCTCGTTGGGTTCGACACTCTTACTTATCGAAAGAGGCTATAATCGATCCCCTATACTTGTGGGTTATCATTTACCACAGACCTCACGGGTCCATAGTTATTAGCTAGATGGCTTCTTCTCTCTCTTTGGTTCTCAACACAAAGTTCTCCTCGATGTTCTTGGAGATCTATTCGATGTAATACTTTTTGCGGTGTGTTTGTAGAGATCCGATGAATTGTGGGTTTATGATCAATATTATCTATGAACAATATTTGATTCTTCTCTGAATTCTTATATGTATGATTTGATATCTTTGCAAGTCTCTTGAATTATCGGTTTAGTTTGTCCCACTAGATTGATCTTTCTTGCAATGGTAGAAGTGCTTAGCTTTGGGTTCAATCTTGCGATTGCTCGATCCGGTGACGAGAAAAGGGCAACACGTATTGTATTGTTGTCATCAGTATAAAAAGATGGGGTTTATATCATATTGCTTGAGTCTATCCCTCTACATCATGTCATCTTCCTTAATGCGTTACTCTGTTCTTATGAACTTAATACTCTAGATGCATGCTGGATAGCAGTCAATGTGTGGACTAATATTAGTAGATGCAGAATCGTTTTGGTCTACTTGATGCGGACGTGATGCCTATGTTCATGATCATGCCTAGTGAGGGGAGTCCTGGATTAGGGGGTGTGCGGATAGCGAACTATCACCGTTGGCGGACTCTAGACTATGAAGATACAAGATTGAAGACTTAGTCCGTGTAGGATGGGACTTTCCTTGGCGTGGAAGGCAAGCTTGGCGTCTGGATATGTAGATCTCCTGCCATTGTAACCGACTACTGTGTAACCCTAACCCTATCGGTGTCTATATAAACGGAGGTTTTAGTCCGTGGGGCGAACAACAATCATACCATAGGCTAGCTTCTAGGGTTTAGCCTCTACGATCTCGTGGTAGATCCACTCTTGTACTACCCATATCATCAATACTAATCAAGCGGGAGTAGGGTTTTACCTCCATCGAGAGGGCGAACCTGGGTAAAACTGTCGTGTCCCTTGTCTCCTGTTACCATCCGCCAAGCGCCTGATTCGGGACCCCCTACCGAGATCCGCGGTTTGACAACGACATTGGTGCTTTCATTGAGAGTTCCTGCATGCGTCGCTGTCGGGAAGGATGCCTCATCCGTCTTTAAAAGCGGCACCGTTGCTAAAGGCTTTGTACGGCCAAACTATCTCCGGCTAAGCGGTTTTCTTATGACCGCTGTTGAGCCGCCAGCGCGACGATGACTTCTCGGGTCATCGAAAGCAATCTTCACGTTAACTTTCGGAACTCACGAGAAGTTAGATCCGATGGAGCTCTCTTCCTTGAGCGAGCTCTTGGATCTCATCGCCAGCACAGGAGTCGCTATAGGCTACGATCAGATTGGGCCTAAAACCGATCGAGAGATCAACTCTCCCGGGCTACCCTGCGTTGCTGTGGTAGAGGAACAATCTGGCGACTCTTCTCCTACCTTAAGGACTAGCTATGTCCGGATTCTGACCCCTCCATGCGGATTCAGCGGAGGAGGACCTCCTCAAGCCCTGAACTTAAAGTGAGGCAGCGGGCTAGATTCATTGGACAACCTCCAAGAACCCAAGCTTCCAAGTTGGAAACTTCTTTGCCCCTGAATCTTAGATCGGACGGGGTTGAATTTAATTCCACCGCCCACCCAAACATAAAGATCTATCCCAAATCCGGCAAGAGCCGGTGAAGCATTACATCATTCTTGGGCAGATTCCTCCTGGTTATGGACGAGGATAAAGGATTGCCACGAGGAGGCGCAATCTCATTCTTACGCAATAATTGCACGGACAAGGAATCCTAAATGCCATAAGTCATCATTGAAATTACGCTTCACTGACTTGGCGTCCATAATCTGAAATCTTTTAGCGATGGAAGCGGTGGAAGACCGAAATCAAATTTTGGGATAATCCGGCCCGAATCGACCTAGTCCAAAATAAAAGGGTGCATCATCACGGGCACTGGGTTATATACCAAAAAGCAAAAACCCCCAAAGGGCATGGAACCGTCTTTGGAGGGATGGCTCAATGGACCTGCAAAATTCATAACGGAGGCGCCACTCCAACTCATAGCCTTAGAGCATGTTGGATACTACGGCGAGTGGCCAAAAGTGGCGAAGATATTTTAGCTCGAGCACCAGCCCAGCAATACCAGTATGGTATTAACGATCTTGAGACTTATGCATCAAATAATATCGAGAGCGAAGACTCCAGCCTTGCGAAGTCTACCGGTAGCAACAATAAATCCATGGGTGACACGGCTATTACCTTTAACGCGGTGTGAACCTAAAATCGAACAGCCCGAGCACCGGCGCATTGGTCCTCAGTCCAATAGTGGAAGACTTCGCCTTACCAAGGTACTCATGGATGGCGCAGCAGTTAAACCTCATCTCTGAGAAACCCTTCAAAAATGGAAATAGTGGAGCCGCATTAAGCAAAGCAGCACAACCTTTAGAGGAATAATCCCCGATCGGGAATCATGTTTCTGAGGAAAGATCACCTTGGATGTGGTGTTGACACGCCCGGACAATTATAGGTCAGGAGGTCACATTCCAAGTGGCCCCGTTCAGCAGCGGATACCCACGCTCTATTAGGCGAGAGGCATTCACAATTTTCAAGCTATACCCCATTACGGGTACATGAAGCTCAAAATGCGGGACCAGCAGATTATCACTCTCGCTAGTGACCGGACATAGCGCTCAGCGAAAATAAAACAGCCGCACTTGCCCTTGAGGCACTATCAAAGCCCTAGCGGTAGAGGAACTCAACTGCAGCTGCGCTCCACGGTGAACAGGGGCGATGTGATACTCGATAAGAGATCCAATTCCACCTCTTTTAAAGCGGCGAGACGAAATAGTCAATTTCCAAGTCCATCCATCGGACCCTACAAAATGGCCTCCATCGGGCACAATTAAACCCTGATGTGGGCCGCGCATTACGAGAATTCCCTGGCGAAAATTGGGACATTTTGCACGGCACCCTTGAGACATGCGGGGAATCCCATGCTTGGTGGCGAGCACAGCCTGAATATCCTAAAAGGATTCAAGCCAGATCAAACAAGCTCTTGGCGTTTCTCACGAACCCAAGAGACAGGCCATGGGAAGAGCTAGCCAAACTATGGGGAGGCTGAATTCATCGAGAGACATTAAACATCCGGACTGGCTAGCAAACCTGGTAATGGTACCAAGAAGGACAAATCCGGCGCCTATGTGCCGACTTTAAGGACCTTAACAAGGCCTGCCCAAGGATCCTTCCCCTCCCGCATCTATCAAATTATCGGCGCTACCGCAGGTTTACAATTCATTGTGTTTCTGGATGCATACTCGGCTACCACCAAATTAAGATGGCGAGCCAGACCAAGCCTGCTTGGCATTCATCCTCCATCTGACCCATGCCTTCAACACAATGCCGTTGGGCTCAAAAACGCCGGCGCAACATATCGGCATGATTCGGACATGTCACGGCAAACCAGATCGGCAAAGCGGTGGAGGCATCGTGGGCGATGTGGTGCGTCAAATCCAAGCATGTCGAAACCCTAATCGGCGACTTGAGGCTCACATTCGATAATCTCCGAACATATGACATCAAGCTCAACCCGAGAAAAATGCGTTTTGGCGTACCATTTGGAAAGCTCTTGGGCTTTATTGTATCCGGTAGAGAATTGAAGCAAACCCAGCCAAGATCAAGCTCTGTCACAATTGGATATCCCCAAGACCTCAAACAAATACAAAATTATTTGGATGCGTGGCGGCTCTAAGCCGCTTTATCTCCGCTTAGGAGAAATGGCATTACCCTTTATCGCCTCCTCGGGCACACCTAACACTTTGAGTGGGCGGATGCACGCCCGGCGGACTCGAAGAAATCAAAGCCATATTGGCAACAAATCCGGTCTGGCCGCGCCCAACATGGGCGAACCAATGCTATTATACATCGCAGCAACCCATCAAGTTATGGCGTGGTGCTCGTTGTCGAGCGAAGCAGACGGACACAAGTTCCCTCTCCAAAACCAGTTTACTCGTGTCCCTTGTCCTAACTCCATGCAAGTCGGTACCGCATTATCAAAAAGATAGCATCTGGCGGTGTTCATGGCATCCGGGCTGCGACACTACTTTCAAGAGTGCTCGATAATAGTAGCCTCCAAGTACCTCTTAATGACATTATAAACAACCGTGGCCTTAGCGGGCGGATTGCTAAATGGGCCATTGAGCTCCTCCCGTTCGACATAACCTACAGGCCACGACGAGCTATTAAATCGCAAGTTTTGGCCGACTTCGTTTGCGAATGGACTGAGCGAACTCCCTAAAAATGCAGGCGCATATTCTAACTGGATCATGCACTTGACGGCTCCAAAATGTTGGCGGCACGAAATTTGGCGTCGTTCAGCGTCCCCAACGAAGAATACAGTCAATACATACTTCAAATAATGTCGTGGACTCCAACAACGTGGCGAATCTGAGGCCCTTGTACATGGTCTCCGGATGGCGGTCTCCATGGGCATTCAATGCCTAGAGGTCTTGTGAGGATTGAACCTCGCGATATCCCAAATAAATGGGGACTTTGATGCCAAGGATCCAAAAATGGCAGCTTATCACAATGTCATCCTAAAATGTCAGCTCGGTTTGAGGGCTCGAATTTTACCATATAGCGGGATAACAACCAGGCAGCGTCGTGTTGGCACGCATTGGCATAAGCGATGCCATCCCCCAACATCTTCCTAGAGGCTTTTCAAGCCATCCGTATTATGGGAGGAGAGTCAGGAAATAACAACCGGACCCAACCACACTGCCCACACCAAACATTCCGACATAGTTGGTGGTTCCATAGCGAAATAACACCGTCAACGCAATAATGGCAGTCATTGCCCGTGGACAGAACCATTCCTAGCCTACCTAACTAGGCAGGGGCTTCCGAGACCAAAAGCGAGTCCGCTGCATAGTCGCGGCGGTATAAAGCCTATAAGGTACATGAGGAGAGCTTTATAAGAAAAGCACAACGGAGTCCTTCAAGGTGTATCTCCGAAGAGGAAGCGGAATCTCTGGCTGAAATTCATGCGGACTCGGTGGGCACCATGCCTTGGCCAGGCCCTTGTAAGCAAGGCCTTCGTACAGGATTTTATTGGCCGACGGCCGGCGGATCTCGAGACTTAGTCAACGATCGTCGGTTGCCAGCTCTTTGCTAGTCAAAGCCACATACCACCCACCTCCCTCAAAACTATACCCATCACACAGCCCTTCGCGGTGCAGGGGGCTTGACATGGTTGGACCCCTTAAAGGAGGAACCCACAAGCAAAAATACCTATGGTCATGGTGGATAAATTCACCAAATGGAAGAGGCCAAGCACTGTAAAGGCGATTGAATCCGGACCATGATAGACTTTATATCGGGGGTAGTACACGTTACGCGTCCCCATAGCATCATCACGATAGCAGCACGAACTTCACGGCCGATGA
Organism: Aegilops longissima; assembly: GCA_021605205.1. Lineage (NCBI taxonomy): Eukaryota > Viridiplantae > Streptophyta > Magnoliopsida > Poales > Poaceae > Aegilops > Aegilops longissima. Next base: position 22,245 of record JAHIAM010007211.1, read on the forward strand.
GGTCAAACTATGGTGCAAAACATGGGCATCAAGCTCAACTACGCAGTCTATCACCCCAAACTAACGGTCAAGTCGGCGAGCAAGCGGTCTAATCATGGCGGCATTAAACCCGGACTAGTGCGGTCCCTCAAGGAATCTAACACGCCTTTGGGTTGAGGCTTCGACTCCGTACTCTGTGGGCTACGGACCACGCCGAATCGCACTACGGTTCACACCATTTTTTATGGTATCGGCGCGAGAGGCAGTTTTGCCCTGCGACATAATTCATGACTCACCTGCGTAATGCGTATGCGAAAACAGAATCCGAGCTCGATCGGCGGGGACAATTGGGCGCCTTGGAGGAGGGCATAGCGTGGAAAAAGCTCGTTCGCATTCTATCAACAGCGAGCTCGAAGATATCAAAGCGAGGAAATGCGGGCCAAAGCTTACAATGTTGGCGAACTAGTTCTCGCTGCGGACAAGAAAAGGACAAACTCAAGCCCAAATGGGAAGGTCCCTTCATCATCGACCGAGTCTGTTGGCGGAGCGTACCGTCTCGAAATGCATCGGATAACCGACTCGAGCGAACCCATGGAGCATAGCCGTCTCCGAAGATTCGCCTAGCGCGGATTCGAGTTCGTCTCCTTCCTCCGTCTATATTTTATACTTTAAGCTGTCTTTTATTTCTCTCCTTCTTCCTCCTTTTTTCCAAGCCGTTAAAGGCTCGTTTGCGCATTGTTCACACACACTTGGCCAGCGCTATCCGCGCTCATTATACCTGGGGCTTCTTTATGAAGCTTATTTATCTGACTTTATGCCCAACACATATGTCACACTTCATGTACCTTTTATTCACCATTATATGCATCAATATGACTTAAGTTTGGCCAAGCTGGGTTGCTGGCTCCTGTGCTTACCCTCGTTCCCGATTGTTCGGCTAGGTGGTAAAGGGAGCACCTCTGCGATTATTACGCGGGTCAGCCGGACGTGTACCTCAGACGGGTGAAGCGAAAGCTAAGCGTTCTTAAGGGAATATTGATTCGGTGAACTAAAGTACAATTTCTTATTTTCATTTATCTACCCCAGATGCTTTTACGCTTTTTTCTTGATCCGGACATGCACTTTAGGGCATGCCTCGAGAAAGGAACCCCTAACGGAACTATTCTCCCTCGAAGATGTTTCTTACTAACCATGTAATATAACATAACTAGTTGGGCACTTATGCGATAAAGCACTCATGACCCCTCGCTGGTCTCCACGCATGCCCGGTTTTTCGTAACCGTGAGGTATTCGGACACCTCCGGACTATTGGGTCGAGGTTGAAGCGAAAAGGTCCACTCGACAAGCGATCTACAATCCGGCTAGAAGGCATTTTACATGTAATTTTAAATTACATAGTCAAATTATTGATTGTATTCCTCTTCAATGCCATCTAATAGGCTATCTAGTTTCTGATCTGCTGGGAATACTTCGGCCAATTCTACTTGGCGTACACTAAACTCTCTGGGATATCCTTGCCGTCGGGCCCCACAGAGTCCGACCTCGGCCATGTGGTTTGGGTCATAACCGTGTACGCGTCTTCACCATGGCCCGAGCTTCCTGGCGCCTTGGCGACAAGCCGATATCTTCCATAGTCGGAGCGCCGCCGTGCTCCTGAAGCTTCTGCAAGCTCTCAATGCCTTGGGCAGGGAGAGATAGCCACAAGGCCTGGCGGCGCCTTTCATCACCTGCGAACTTCGTTAGATGCGGTTGCAATAACTTCGGGAAGAAGGTCACCGTAGGGCCGGGCATTTCCTCTCCCGGGGCGACCCGTGAGCATACCTACTGAGACATAACTACATTAGTTGACTTCCTCGCCGAACTCTTTTTCAAAGTTCGCTCAAGCACTTACTATAAATGCGCTGCAGAATCGCCGATTCTCCTTCCGAGTCGGACAAGCTGAGCACGAACATCCTTTAGTTCCTCACCCAGCTGGGTGTTGGCATCTGGAGATTATTTTGCTCTTGTCTCACCCTTGTAAGCACATTCTCGCTTGACCTTCAACCG
>JAHIAM010007212.1:0-22876 GCA_021605205.1 Aegilops longissima
CAACAATACACGGACAATGCCGAAGACAATCCACTCAGGCAAGATCCGGTAGCGAGGGAAGATGGACGCCAGACCCTCACGAGAAACAGCGGAAGAAGAGGTGAGGGATTATATGCCTCCCTCTGGAGGCAAACAAGCCTCGGCGATGATGAATTAAATCGTGCACGAGAATCCCGTCGAACAAGAGCGTTTTAGGCGCGGGCTTATGGCCACGGCGAACAGCCTCAAGAAAAGCGAAGACTTAGAGCTGATCGGGGATCGCTAGCGAGCGGATGGATTGAGAGTCCTCGCGGCGAAGAGCATGAGCTCGAGCGCCCCTCAAAAGCTACCCTAAGCATGCTGCTCCCCGATTAGAGGAGGAGGCTTACGAACCCGCATCACCGGGGAGACAATCATTTGACCGACCACCCGAAGTTGTGTGCGACGGAAAGCCTCTAGGCCCTTCACTAAACCGTGCCCGACATCGCTCAAAAAGCACCGGGCGAAGAGGCGCTCCGGACTGCGAGATATATTGGAGGACAAGGCAAGACAATCAAGATCGATCTATGGATCGGCGTGGGAAACTACAGTGCGTGATGACAACCGTCGCGGCGGACACGATAAGTCCGGCCGGGCGAACAAAGCAGACAAAGCTCTTTTGACCTCCGTCGTGATATCGCCCGATCAGGGCGCCGCACACCACTACGCTTCACGAGAGGAAGTAATGGATCATCAAATCCCGAAGGGTTAAACCCGTCAATATTGAATCCTATGATGGCACAGCAGGACCCAGCGGTTTGGATCAAGACTATCTCCTTCACATCCACATGGCCCGCGGTGGCGATCTTCATGCCATCAAATACCTCCCCTCAAGCTTAAAGGACCAGCCGGCATTGGCTCAGACTTGCTAGCGAAGTCAATTGGGAGCTGGGAGGACACAGAAGCCGCATTCCTCGATAACTTCCGAGGCACTTGTAATGCGACCACGAGCGGCGATGACCTAAGCCACATAATTGGCAGCCAGACGAATCGGCGGAACAATTACGGACACGGTTCTTAACCAAGAAAAAACAAATAAATCGTCATTGTCCGGGATCGGGAGGCCCTCGTGGCCTTCAAGCATAACATCATGACGAGTGGCTTGCCGGCACCTAGGGCGAGGAAAAGCCGAAATCCATGGCAGCCCTCACATCACTCATGACCCTTCTGCGGGTGAGGACAGCTGGTTATACGCAGCAACAACCTCGGCAAAAAATTGCAGCGGTCCGGACTTCAAGGACCGAAATGGCGGAGCTCGTCGTAACAAAAACAAGCGCGATGTGGCGACAATATTGAGATTAGGCCATCAATGCGGATTGAGGCTCTAAACCGGTCGTGGAAAAAGCCATTCAAAAGAACTACTCGGGTCCGTCAATTTGGACCGAATACTCGACGCTTGTGCGGATACATGGCACCCTCGAAAACAGCTAAGCACACCAGAGGGACTATTGGGTATTCAAGCGAGCGAGCAAGTTAATTGCCAAAAACAATGACAAGGGGCTGCATAGCGATAGCGAGGCGAGACCCAACCTTGAACAATAGAGATGAAGGTTTCCCCACGAGTGCGGACGGTGAACATGATATCGCAGCGCACATACCCAAAAGGGAGCGGAAGCATGCACTCCAGGATGTCTCTGGTGATGGAGCAGGTTGCCCGAAGTTCAATCCATGGTCCTCTGCCCGATCACTTTTGACCGAAGGACCACCCCACAAGCATCGCCCAGCGGATTCGCCCGCAGTCTTAGACCCAATCGTCGATGGATTTCACCTAACGAGTCACGATGGGCCAATGCATTAACTGAACCTGCTTTACGAGGATCACGGTCGCCAAAATGGGCATAGACCCCTCAAGGATTAAACCTACCAAAGCGACCTTTAAAGGCGTCATACAGTGTAGAAGCCAATTATGCGAGGCTCAATTACTGGAAGTGGTCTTGGATCCGGATAACTTCGAGCGAGGAGTTAATCTTCGACATAGTCCCGTTCCATAGCGGCTATCATGCCTTGCTCGGACGTACCACATTTACAAAGTTCAGCGGTGCCGCTTTCATACCTCAAGCTCAAGATGCGAGGCCCTCGAGTCATCACGGTCAGCGGAAACAGCGAGCGTTCTCTGCACGGAGGAACATATAGCGGCTCGTGGCGAAGTGCAATGCAGCCTCTTAAGGCAATTCTCGAGTCCGGCCGTTAAGCGGCGGATTGACTCGCCCGGGAGTAACTTACAACAAGACCACCTGCACGTTCGAACGCAGCGTAGCGATGCGGCCCCAACCCGGCTCTGCGAAACGTCAAAATGGGTCCTCCGCGTACACCATTACGCTCACGAAGATACCATGGGCATGGGGAGAGGGCACGACCACGATAAGCCAGAGTGCGGCTCAACCACACAGGGGGCTCTCAAGTGTGTCGTCCCTTTTCTTTTCTTTTTACCTTTTACTTTTTATCCACGGGGACTCCGTTTATCGAGAGGCCCTGTCCGGCGCACCTGCCCGAACTCACGTCTGCAACAAGCGAGGGAAGGATAAAGGCTACAGCGAATAAGCAGGTGGTCTCCATTACGAGCATTTTATACACCAATCTGCAGCCTACGGACGGAGAGGACATATTTAACAGTCCATACCTTGCTTATCGCACTATTTGTATCATTACGCATTACGTAGCACTTATTGAATAAAACAATGCAGCACCTTTTTTGCTTATAATTGCATTTCTTTTTTCATACATATGTTCATTCACGGCATGTTGCATCCGTACACTTTAGTGCGGCTAATATACACTAGGGGCTTATGTTTCCGCATTATGGTGTGATGAGTCGAACACTTTCACTAGTCGTCAGCTTGAACTTATAGCACTATATGCATCGGCTCTGAATCATGTCTTGGGTCAATAGTTGGGTTTGCCCGGCTCCCATGTTTTGGTACCTTACGTTCCGTTATATCGGCTAAGGTATGCTTGGGAGAGCTCCTGCGATTCCGCCCGGTTAAGCTGAGTTAACGCCTCGATGGAAAGCTAAAAGCGGCCCGTCATGATGAGGCGAGGAACGTCGCTGTTCGAGAAGTTTTTGCGAGTCCTTAAAGACTTATGCCGCTTAGGCGAGGCGAGATCTTGTCCGGCCAAAGGCGTGGATAGCGCTCAAATTGACCTTCCGAACTGAGGGCTTGGCGAAAATTTAAAATTATAGAATTCTATGGCTAAGTGAGAGTGTTCAAGCATTATAAGTCCGGTTGCCTTGTTACATTTGTGTTGGCGCCTCCTAGATGGACCCAAAAATGGGAACAAGGCGCTCAAGTTTATCCGAACACCCGACACTCTCGTGGCATGGAATTGAAGCCGACGACTTGCCATCTCTCAAATTTGATAAACAGCCTTACGAAGGTAATATTTTAAATTAACAAAGCGTTGCTTAGCATATATGAACTAAGTTTTTAGCGCCGCGAGGATAACAAAATGCGAGTCTACTCAAATATTACATCTTTGGAGCACTCACCATAAATAGTCTTGAAACGCCCTTGACACACTCTTATAATACATCTCGGGCGTGCAATGCTCCTTGCCCTCACGGTGGCGGGTCCGTCCACGAGCCTCAGGCATCCATCTTGCCCAGTGCACCTTCTTGGCGGGCAAGGGCCCAGCAGGCACCCTCAATACAAGCGGAATGCTTGATAACTTCAACAGACAGAACGCATCCATCGGCCCGCACGCGGGGCGAAGTAGCTCCGGGCAACGCCTCGCCAAACCACAGCCGAACTATGAGGCCCTTCATGGCCTGTTCGGCCGCCTTGTGGAGCTCGACCAGCTACTTCGGCTGGTCGCTAAAAGCACGGATGTCCGCCTCAGCATCTTGAGACCCGAAAGACCTTCTCGTCGAGCTCCCTCCTCGGCCCGGTAGAATCTGGCGGCATCGGACCACGCTGCGAGCAAGATCTGCAAGCAAGCATAGAGAGCTCCAAGTAGGGTAAGCAACAGGTAATTAACACTCACATGCTTACTTTGCATGAAAATGCCTTACCGCTGCTATTTTCTTCACCGCCTCAATCTCTGGAGAGAATGCCTTGTAAACTTGACCTTAGCGGCTTTAGCACTCTCAAGAGCCGTTACTGGCTCAGACTCTCGAGTCTTGAGTCACGCTCCAAGCTCTCATGTTTTTCACGAGATCACGGAGCTCTTGTTGTACCTCCGCCACCACCGCCTCCTGCTTCTCTCGCTCGGTGCGCTCCGCAGCCGCATTGCGTTCGACCGCAGCCACCGCCTCCTTGAGGTCGCCACCTCGTTAGTGGCCCCTACAATACCAACGTTATCCTTGTCATTTTCTTGCAACCAAATCCTTTTACATGGTACAATTTTCATAAGGTATTACTCACCTTCTTTTTCTCGAGATGCTTCTTGGCATGGCGAGCTCCTTTCTCGGACCTTTCGAGTTTTCCCTTCAAAGTATTGACCTCCGCGATCAGTCTGGCGGTGAATCGGCACCACTGACCTGCAATCCCATATTGACATATTTTTCATGACTCCTGCGTTTATCTTTCTAAAGATCCTCGGTCCGGCTTTTCTTTCCAGACCGAACCGAGCATCAGGGAGCTCTTGTCTATCTGGTACCATTTTACATATATTGAAATTCTTACCTCAAAGCTTTATTAGAAGGCTGTGCGAGCTTCAGTCGGCCCGCTCTTGGCGAGCTGAACCTTGAATCACCGCACTCATAGCGGTGCGGTGTTCCTCTTTGATGGGCGCCGTTGGCGCCTCCAGACAAATATCCGGCACCTCGGTTGGGCGGGAGGCAGCAGCGTCGGTCTTGCCCTTCTTCTGAAGGGGTAGCCGCCCGGACTCTCGAGCCTTTGTAGCCTCCGGGCTGAGTCCGGTGCCACAGTCCGGGAGGTGTCTACCTTGACACCTTAGGGCCTCCTCCTCCTGGTGGGTGCTTTCGCAGGATCCCACCTCGGCGTCGTCCCTTGACACGGGGGCTGGAGGCGTCGGGAGAGAATCCATATCCGGCGCACCCAAGGACCCGCTCGGCGAAGCAGGAAGATCATCCTTGGCAGGTTGCGAGGTTGTATCACGGCATTAGAAAGACATTATGTGGCGAAAGAGAAAAACCTTGAAGTTATTAAAGTCCGGATACTACGATCTCCCGGGGAGCTTGGCCTTAGGCCAGATCCTCGTCGTTATCGGCGTTGGCGAGCAGTCCGGAGAAGAGTTTTCCCTTCTTGGACCCTTGGCCTCCTTGTTGGGAGCCTTCCTTTTCTTCCTCCCCGGCTGGGAGAGGCTTTCTTCTTCTCCTCCTCGCCTTGGTGGGAGGAGTCGGCCTCAGTTCATCATCGATAGCACCTGAGCAGGAACTCTTCCGAGTCCCGTGGCCGTCTTCTTGGCCTTCTTCTCCGACACCGATGAAGATGCAGACCATTCTTCTTTCATTAGGCGGGCATCGGCCCCGGAATCCTCACAGCAATGGGGCAGACGGATAATCCGTTCGGCCTTAAATGACCATTCTGTCAAAGGTAAAGGGAGTTTAGATCCCGCATAGAGCCAAACTATGGAAAACAAGTGGTGAAATCACTTACCTCGTCGGCTGGGCACTTCGAGCTGAATCCATGATCTTCGATGGCGGATCACTGCGAACTTCAGCGCCTTTGAATAGCACCTTCCGAGACATCTTACGTGCGTAGTGTCGAAGAGCCCTTTCGAGTGCAGTGCGCTTTGGATCAAACTCCCACATGTTGAAGCCCGTCGGCATTGCGGGAGAATCCGGCGGATGAGCATGACACGGACTACGTTGACAAGCAGGCTTCTTGTCCACCGGCTTCGGATCTGAGGCTTGGAGTCCGGTCAGCTCTCTCGAATTCCCCAAATCCGGCCACTCTCTTCCGGAGGTGAGCCGGTGTAGGAATGCGGATCTGAACTCGAGGGCGGCTGCCCAATCGAGTCACCTTGGCTCGGTGATGTAGAACCACCCGATTGCCACCCCTTGATGGTTTCCACGAAAGTGCCCTCCAGCCACGTAGCGTGGGACATCCTGCCACCATGGCGCCTCCGCACTCCGCTTGGCTGCCCTTCACAACCTTGGCACGACCTTTGAAGGTCTTGAGCCCTGGCGAAGTGGGGCTGGATCTGGAGAAGGCCTGCACGACGATAAGCGCCGAGATGTTGAGGATGAAATCAGGGGCGGATCATGGAAATCTAGGCGTAGTAGAACATGAGCCCCGGACAAAGGGATGAGCGGGAAGCCCAGTCCAGCGGAGAAATGGGAAGAAATACTACCCTCTCATGGGGCACTGGGGTTGGGGCGAGCTCTCCCTCGTCGGGAGCCGATCTTGTGATGTTCTTTGGACAAATATCGGCGTCGGCGCAGCTTCACAGATCTGCCCCTCCGTGACCGGAGGAGGCCATCCTGCCTCCGCTCGGACATAGTTGGAGAAGGTTGAGGTGAGAAGTGCGGACTTAGGCGGCTGGAGCTCGAGATTCGCGGAGATGGATAAGCCAGGAGGAAGAAGGCGCGGGTAAAAGGTTGGATCTTTATCCCCTTATATGGGGCGGACAAAAACATGTGTCCCCACCGGCACAGGTAAAACTTAGCTTATCTCCCAAAGCGTCACAATCAATGGCGGTTGGGTTACCATGTCGTATTGATGGGAATCCGGAATAGGGAACACGATCTACCTTCGACAAGGCGTGCCAAGAAACCGCTTAAGCTTCGCAGCTGAGGTGGAACAATAAAAACAATTTGAGTAAAGGCTTGGTAGTGGTGCGGCGTCACGCCACACGAATCGTCGGCAGATTGATCTTGTGTAATATTATTCTCTCTACGGTGGTATGTGGAATTTATTTTTGCGAGCGGACACTATCTGGTGTTCACAATCTTCTATAAATTATTAGGAGGAACCCACCTTGCAATGCGAAAAGACAACATGCGCCGGACTCGTCGTCATTGAAGCCTGGTTCGGGGCTCTTGAGGAGTTCGGACTAGGGGGTGTCCGGATAGCGAACTATCATCATCGGCGGACTCCAAGACTATGAAGATACAAGATTGAAGACGTAGTCCGTGTCCGGATGGGACTTTCCTTGGCGTGGAAGGCAAGCTTGGCGTCTGGATATGTAGATCTCCTACCTTTGTAACCGACTACGTGTAACCCTAACCCTATCCGGTGTCTATATAAACCGGAGGTTTTAGTCCGTAGGGCGAACAACAATCATACCATAGGCTAGCTTCTAGGGTTTAGCCTCTTTGATCTCGTGGTAGATCCACTCTTGTAACACATCATCAATATTAATCTAGCAGGGCGTAGAGTTTTACCTCCATCAAGAGGGCCCGAACCTGGGTAAAACTGTCGTGTCCCTTGTCTCTGTTACCATCCGCCTGAGCGCGCACGATTGGGACCACCTACAGAGATCCGCGGTTTTGACACCGACAATGCCTATGAATTATTCACTTGTTATTGAACCATTTGATGTTTGGGGCTTTGATTATATGGTACCTTTTCACCTTCTAATGGATACACTCATATTTTAGTTGTTGTTGATTACATTACTAAGTGGGTAGAAGCTATTCCAACTAGTAGTCTGATCATAACACTTCTATTAAAATGCTTAAGGAAGTTATTTTTACGAGGTTTGGAGTCCCTAGATATTTAATGGTGATGGTGGTTCACACTTTATTCATGGTGCTTTTAAGTAAAATGCTTGCTAAATATGGCGTTAATCATAGAATTGCATCTCCTTATCACCCTTGATCTAGTGGTCAAGTAGAATTGAGTAATAGAGAGCTCAAATTAATTTTGCAAAAGGCATTAATAGGTCTAGAAAGAATTGGTCCAAGAAACTTGATGATGCATTATGGGCCTATAGAGCGCATATAAGAACCCTATGGGTATGTCTCCGTATAAAATGGTTTATGGAAAAGCATGTCACTTACCTCTCAAACTAGAACATAAGGCATATTGGGCTATTAAAGAGCTCAACTATGATTTCAAACTTGCGGTGAGAAGAGGTTATTTGATATTTGCTCACTTGATGAATGGAGAACCCGGGCTTATGAAAATGCCAAGTTGTTTAAAGAAAAAGTTAAAAGATGGCACGACAAAGGAGGATACAAAAGCGTGAGTTTAATGTAGGTGATTATGTATTGCTATACAACTCTCATTTAAGATTTTTGCGGAAAACTTCTCTCTAAATGGGAAGGTCCCTACGTTATCGAGGAGGTCTACCGTTCGGTGCCATAAAAATCAACAACTTGAAGGCACCAATCCGAAGGTGGTAAGCGGTCGAAAGGATCAAACACTATATCTCGGGTAATCCTATAAATGTTGAAACTAATATTATTGAAACCGTAACCCGGAGGAATACATAAGGACACTTTCGAGCGTTCCGGACTCGAAAAGGAATAGGTATGTGTTACGGTAAGTAAACCGACTCCAAAACAATTCTAAGGCAATATTTCTCCGTTTTGGAATATTTCAAAAATAAAAAATAAGTAGCAGTCCGGGGAGGACACGAGGCCTCCACGAGGGTGGAGCGCGCCCTACCCCCTGGCGCGCCCCTACCTCGTGAGCACCTCGTGTGCCCTCCGGACTCCGTTTTCTTGCGATCGTCATTTTGAGTGCAAAAATTAGTTATATATTCTCCGAAGGTTTTGGCGACCGTATCATGCAAATATCCTCTTTTTTCGTTTCGAGTATTTTGATTCTTGATTTGAGGATTAGGAGACTCGATCATCCTTCTATGAGGTGAGCCTATGCCATGGAAGGTGGACGACAAGCTTGCATCATCAACAACACCTCCACTTCCTTCATGACAAGGAGATATAATCACATGGGTATGGGCACTCCCCTTGGCAAGCTGCCAAGCTTGGGGAAGGTGCTTGATGTCATCACCATCACAACTCCTACCTTTACCGTTTTTGTTAGTTCGATCCTATTAGTAGTATCTTGATTTAGTAGAATAAAGTCATGGCATGATCTAGTTTTGAAGTTTTGCTTTATGATCCCTCTATGTAATCGAGTCCGTGAGCTATATATAATAAAGATTAGTGTTGAGTCAAGGGCTTGATTACTTTGCCATGATCTTGGGTGAATAAAAGAAAAGAATAAAAAACAAAAGTTCATATTGATCTTATTGAAAGTAATGACTCCATGTAGAAAGAGTATGATGATTAAAAGTTGTTGGGAGTTGGCAAATATAGCTTTGGTCATCGTTGCAATTAATAGGAAGTAATAAGGAGAGAGGTTTCACATATAGATATATTATCATTGACATCTTTTATGATTGGGAGCACTCATTAAAATATGACATGCTAAAGAGTTGATGTTGGACAAGGAAGACAACGTAATGAGTTATGTTTTCTTATATCTCGAGATAAAGTATGTTGTCATGGATCCTCTAACATGTTGAGCTTGCCTTTCCCCTCATGCTAGCCAAATTCTCAGCACCAAGTAGAGATACTACTTGTGCCTCCAAATACTTTAAACCAGGTTTAGTCATGAGAGTCCATCATATCTACCTATGGATTGAGTAAGATCCTTCAAGTAAGTTGTCATCGGTGCAAGCAATAAAATTGCTCTCTAAATATGCATGACTTATTAGTGCGGAGAAATAAGCTTTATGCAGAACTTGTTGTGGAAGTAATAAAAGCGACAATTTGCATAACAAAGCTCCACATACAAGGGGCAATATAAAGTGGCGTTCTTTTGCATTAAGATTTTGTGCATCCAACCATAAAAGCACATGGCAACCTCTGCTTCCCTTTGCGAAGGGCCTATCTTTTATTATTATCCTCTACCTTATGCAAGAGTCACGGTGATCTTCACCTTTCCTTTTTCATTTTATCCTTTGGCAAGCCCGGCATGTTGGAAAGAACATGATATATATATCTAATTGGATGTAGGGGAGCATGAATTATTATTGTTGACATTACCCTTGAGGTAAGAGGTTGTGGGGCAAAACTACAAGCCCCTATCTTTCTCTGTGTCCGGTTAAAACTCCGTAACCACAAGTATTGCGTGAGTGCTAGCAATTATGAAGGACTAAGTGATAGTTGAATATGTGGACTTGCTTTTAATCTCTGACATAGACTCTTTCCGATGTTATGATAAATTGCAATTGTTTCAATGACTAAGGACATAATTTGTTGGTGCTCAATAAGGTTTACGATTCATACTTTGGCTTTGAAAAGATCATCATTTGAACATAAGTAATCATATGACAAAATCTGTTTATGTTGCTATTACTGAAATAATCATGATGCCTTCATGTCCATTATTTTATTTTATCGGCGCCTCTACCTCTAAACATGAGGACATATATATTGTTATCGGCTTTTAAGGCGAGGACAAGCGAGGTCTAAACTTGGGGAGTTGATACGTTGTAGCGACCCGACCCTAAGCAGTCAGAATCTACGTGTAGCTGTACCATCCCAAGATCATCTTTGGCACACAGTACATTGATGCAAAGATTCAAAGTTCAATCACACCTGAATTTATTACACAATTCTCATATCGAGTCTTTATTACAAGATAATAAATTTGGCGAAGGCCAACTCATGAAAATAAACTAAATAAAGCTGCGGAGGCGTAGAAGAATAAGCGGGTCCATCCAGGCTCCAAAGGGCAATGCATGGCGTGGATCGTAGCCTCACTCTGATCGAATACTCCTCTGCAACATAAGGCGTTGCAGCCGTGTAGAGTCAGCATTTTGAATATCTTGGCAAGTCATGAAGAGAAACAACAATAAAACTTACTAACACTATATGCAATTTGGCTGTGGGGCTCTAAGTTTCATCATTTTGCGAAAAAGCAGTTTTTCCCTATAACAAGGACTTGTTTGCAAATACAATGAAATGTTGGTAGTTATTGAGATGGTTCCGCCAACCAATGTCTCATTCCCAATTATTAAAATAACCCCTCAATTAATTTATTAAGTTCGGTGTTGAGATTTCCGAAAATACTCCAAGTTCGAGCTCAAATTGTAAAATAACCGGGGACACGGCTAACCGATTAGATCTTCACTCTGCGAGAGGTTTGCGCACTTTACCCAAGAATCGTTCCCTCCTTTAAGTCTTCGCACTTCACAGTGTTTGAAGGCGGAGACGAGCAACAGGGTCTTCAAAGAGTTCCTCTGGCCCGCTGCGGTACCCATCAATCCTCTGTTCTTCTACATCTCGTAGCACCGTCGGCCAGTCGCACCTAGGGTTCGACCAAGCGAGCCCATAATGGCTTGCGGCTGCTGAGTAAGCTTCGGTCAATGGGGTATACATCCAGTCTCTTAGTGGCTGGGTGAAGCTTTCGCAAGATGTCATGGCGCTTCTCCATGCATCGACCAACCATTGGTTTTCTCCGAGTGCCGATCAGCAATCCTCCACCAGTGGTAAATTTTGAAGTCCATCTTGAGCTTGAAGTCATGGGGTTGTCATCATCTTGACTCTCACATCTCCCTTATGAATCACTCAACCAACCCGATCTCTGAGCATAGCAAAATAAACTACTTCGTCCGGACCATGGTAACAAGGAATTGGTTTCATCCTACCTCATGATACTACTCAAGAACATAACTTAAATTCTCCTACTACATGCATGGTGGGAGAGGTATAACTCTAGTGCAATAAAATCATAGGTATTGTAAAAAGAAAACATGGTCAAATGACTTGCCTTGCAAACGATCTTGAAAGCTAGGGACTCGTGATAGCAAGCTTAGCACTCCGGAAATTCTACGAAACAAACAACAATCATATAAGCATAAGAGCATACAATCAATTAACATAACAGCATGCTAACATAACACACAAAACAATTGAACTAAAACCAAAGAAAACTAGAAGAAATCCAAGCCAATGTTTTCACCACATCAAACAACAACTAAGAAATAGTTTTACACAACAAATTTTTCTTAACAGAACTTAAGCATGGGTTTTGCTATCTAACGAGAAGGAAAACATCATGCAAACTAGAAACAAAAGAATCACATCAAAAGCTATTATAGAACTCCTATTATGCCTATAACAATCCTAGGAAGAAAAAAATAAAATAAAAATTCTATTTATTGTAAATAAAAGTTCATGTTCTAAAACTACAGAAACTAATCTAAAATAAACTATGACATAGGTAAAATAAAATTATTTGCTAAATAAAACAATAGGAAAAAAATAGCTAATTAAATAAACAAGAACCACATGATTTTGATTAAAACTATTTTTTATTAAATCTAAAATACCCAAATAAATTCCTACAGTTAGGCAAATTCAAAACAAAGTAGTGACAAAAGAATCACTAAAATAAAATAATCCTAACTCATTTTATAGCAGAATTACTAATCTGTCTAAAACTAAAATAAAACAATTTTTAATAATTTAAACATGGCCAAACATATTTTCTACAGAAACTACAACAAATTTGCAAACTAACAAAAAAGAATCAACTAAAAATATTAAGTAACTAAAAAGATATGGATTTTACAAAACTGAAACTATTACTGTTAAAACGACACGAAAAAAATAACTAAAAAGAAAACTAGCGCTAAGCGGCCTATCTAGCATTCGAGTCAAATAACTAAAAGCAGCAGAGGAATAAACCGATCGGGCGGTCTAACTAAACCTAAATAAACCAAACTAAACCGGGTTTTATTTAAAATAAACCTACCCCTTCGCTAGTCTAATCTAGACCCTAGATCCTAGATCGGACGGTGGGGCGTTCGTGGCTTACCATGGCGGCAACCAGCAACAATCGGCAGTCGTGGCTCGAGGCGGACAGCGGTCAGTGCTGACTCCGGTGGTCAGGCGGCGGCGGAGGTCGGGTAGGTCTTGTGGAGGGCGAGAATCGAGGTGGAGTTGGTGGGGCTCGAGAGTCGGCCCGGCGGAAGCGAGGGCAATGGCCTTGGTAATGTGGGTTTCAGCGAGAATCATGGCGAGGTTAAGCGAGAAGTGGGGAGCAGATTATGAGGCGGGGTTTATATAAGGCGTCGACTTGGAGGAGGCTGCAGCAGCAGTGGCGTGGAAGGAAGAAGAAGAAGTTGGGTCGCGTGTCGTGAGAGGAAGGAGGAATCGGTCGTGCCGAGGAAAGAGGTTCGAGCGCGGGTCAGTTGGCTCGGTAGCCAGTTTGGAAGCCCGATTAACTGTATTTGGTACGAAATTTGCCTCAGTGGGCAGTTAGCTTGGGCTGGCGCTTTGGGTTCTTTTTCTTTTATATTTTTTGAATTAGGGAGAGAGAGATAATATATTAAATATATATATTTTATATAGGACATATATATATCAAAATGATCAGAGAATATTCCTACAATTTGAACATTTTTCAGGGCAAAACTCAAACTTAAAAAACATTTTTCTAAAATCCCAAATAAAATCAAATTTGAATTCAAACTTTTTGTGAGGTTTTTCATCGACATTTTGGAGTGTCATGTTTACTCCTCTCATACTTTTTCTCAAGTATTTGTCGGGGCATAGTTTTGAAATAAATTTCAAGCGCCAATTTGAATTCAAATTCCAACAAACTCAAAACTTAAAATACTTCAAATGTCACTCAATTTCAAACAATATGCATAGATGCTTAGCTATAATTGTAAAACATTCCAAATGGGAAATTTGGGATGTTACAAAACCACCTTAAGATGAATCTAGCCCTCGAGATTGGGTTAACTAACAAATAGGTGCGGGTGGTCTCTGCGGAGGTCTTCTTCTCACTCCCGGTGGCTTCCTCCTCGGAATGATGACTCCTGACACCTTGCAAAACTTGATGATCTTCTTTGCGGGTGACTCTGTTGCATGATCGAGAATCAGACGGGTTTCTCCTCATAAGTCAGATCCTTTGTCGAGCTGTATGGCCTCTAGAGCCTTGTGTCTCTCAATGGAATATCGGCCATCTCGGCATGGCATTTCTTGGTGAGAAACATGGAAGACATCATGAACTCCGGACAATCCTTGGCAAATTCCAACTTGTAAGCAACTTCTCCCGACGTTCGAGGATGTTGTAGGGACCAATGAACGGGGTGCTAACTTTCCTTTAACACGAATCTCTTGATTCCACGAAGTGAGGACACACGAAGATATGCGGTCTCCCCCTTCGTAAGTTACTTCCTTCGCGTTCTTGTCGGCATAACTCTTACGCCTCATTGGGCTACCTTGAGTCTATCTCGAATCAGCTTGACTTTCTCTTGGAATCTATGATAAGATCGGGACCGAAAAGTTTCGATCTCCCACCATCCACAGCAATGGTGTTACGCACCTCCTTCAGTATAGAGCTTGAAAGGGCCATCTTGGGAGATCGATAATTATTATTGTCGAGAATTCAGCGTATGGCAAATTATCATCCCAGCTAGACCCATAGTCTAGCGCACAAGCTCTCAACATGTCCTCCGGGATCTGGTTGACTCTCTCGATCATCCATCACATCGCGGATGAAAAGCTGTATCTTGAACTCGATCGTTACCCAAAGTTTCATGCAAGCGATTCCAAAACTTTGAGGTAAATTGTGTTCCTCTATCGACCACGATACTCCTCGGAACTCCATGCGAGACATCTGATCCTGGTCATGTATATCTTGGCTAACTTAAGCGCTGGTATAGGTAGTCTTCACGGGAATGAAATGAGCTACCTTGGTCAATCGATCAACCACTAACCGGATGGAATCATAACCTGAGCAGGTCTGGGTAATCTGTGATAAAATCCATTCAAGTTTTCCCATTTCCACTCGGGAATCGGCAAAGGTTGAAGTAACCTGGCGGCTTCGATGTTCCCTTTTTACTCGTTGGTAAACAATACATATCTTGCTCACGTACTAAGCAATATCCTTCTTCATACACATCCACGAAACTTTCCTTCAAATCCGAGATACATCTTGGTATTACAGGGGTGAATCGAGTACGGTGAATCATGAGCCTCTGAAGAATTAGCTTCACGAGTTCGGGATCATTGGGTACATAATCGATCCTCGTACCATATAGCTCCGTATTCATCCTTCGAAACCCTTTAGCTTTTCCTTCATTCATCCTTTTCTTTATCTCATCAATTTCCTTGTCCGACTTACGGGCTTCACGAATTCTTTCGGCCAAAGTGGACCGAACTTCGAGCTGCAACATATCCTCTCGGAACTATCTCCGGTCGGAGATCTCGAGATCATCGACTAACTCTGAGGTAATCCTCCGCTATAAGAGTATTCACATAACTCTTACGGCTCAAAGCATCTGCTACAACATTAGCCTTTCACTGGGTGGTAATGCAATCTCATGTCATAGTCCTTGATTAACTCTAGCCATCTCCTGCTGAGGTTCAACTCTTCTGAGTGAAAATATACTTCAAGCTCTTATGATCGTATAAACATCACAGCAGTTTCCGATAAGGAAATGTCTCGAGTTTTGACAGCATGCACTCTGTTGCTAAGTCCAAATCATGTGTGGCATAATTCATCTCGTGTAGTCGTAGCTATGCGGAGGTATAAGCTACAACTTTTCCTTCTGCATGAGTACTCCTCAAGGTCCACTGACGAGAGCGTCTAATATACTGGTAATCCTTGTGTATGTCAAGCAATCAATCTTTGGAAATGTAACCAAGCGTTTCTTCAATTCACAGAAGCGGCTTCACAATCCTCGGTCCAAATGTACTTGGCGTCCTTTTCAACAGCTCAGTCATGGGCTTGGCAATCTTAGAAATTCTCAATAAACCTCGATAATATCCTGCGAGTCAGAAAACTGCGGATCTCCTTGGTGAGGTGGCGGCCTTGTCGGTGGTGATACAACCTTGGCGGGGTCAAGCTGCTATTCCTTCTCTGAAATAACATGTCAGGAATCCGACTTCCTTCAGCCAAAATTCACATTTGCTGAACTTGGCATACTGGCGATGTTCTCGGAGTTTCTCGAACTAGGCAAATGTTCCTTATGCTCTTCCTCGCTCTTGGAGAAAATCGATATATCATCGATGAACACCGACAACCTTGTCCGGATATTCCATAAATACCTTGTTCATCAAATTCATGAAGTATGGGGGCATTAGTCAATCGAATGACATGGCGGTATACTCATATAAACCATACACAGTGGTGAATGCTGTTTTAGGTATATCCTTTTCACGGATCTTCAATGATGTTACGACGATCGAAGATCGATCTTGGAGAATACCTTGGCTCCAACATGCTCATCAAATAGGTCATTAATCATCGGCGGAGGTACTTGTTCTTGATAGTCACGTCGTTCAGCGAGCGATAATCTAACCATTCTCAGGGTTCCATCCTTCTTCTCTACCAAAAGCGGGGCTCCCCAAGGTAGCGAGCTTGGCGAATATATCCTTCTCCAAGGGTTCATTAATTTGATTCTTGATCTCTTTCAAATCGTTGGGGGGCATCCGATAGGGTCTCTTGGATATTGGGGCAATAACCGAGCGATAACTCAATCAGAAATTCAATGTCTGTCCGGTGGCATTCACGGTAATTCCTCGAAAACACATCGGGAAAATCTTGCACTCTTGGCACTTCCTCTGAACAACTCCGGTGAGGAAACCTGATTCTTCATCGGGATATATCAGGATACATACTTGATCCTCTTACTGCTCCGGGGTGGTGAGCGAGAATCGTTTTGAGCCACGATCTATGTTTCCTTCAAACCGTCAACCAATCCATGCCTAGGATCACATCCAAGGTGCAGGTTTCCAATACTATGAGGTCTGCTGAAAATTTATGGTTTCCGATGTTGAGGGTTGCATGACAGCCTAAGCACGCCATCATTTCTCTCCTGCGGGCCCAGCGTGAAGAGGGCTTCTAAGGATTCTAGTGGGCAACCCATTACTTTTCCACAACTACCCTTGATATGAATGAATCGTTGCACGAGAGTCAAAGAGTACCAATCTTTGATGTGAATTTAATAAAAATTTACCAACCCACGATGTAAAGCTGATCATAGGCGTCCTCCACGTCAATGTGGTTCACACGAGCACGAGGAAAAGGTTGAGCTTCTTTCTTGAGCTTCCATTGCCATTTCCATTCCTCTGCTTGGCCTCACAGGCGGTCGGTGGTATAGTGCCCTGTTTTACGGCACTTAGAAGCAGGTGATGTGACTCATATCCTTACGAGCAGGGGCAGGGCGATGCTGGTTGCCATTCCGTTTCCATTGCTGTCTTGTTGTCACAGTTGCGATTGTTCCCATTTCCTCCATGGTTATGTCCTCCATGATTATTTCCTCCATGGGTGTGATGGGTATGCCCTCCAGTATGGGGCATGCAGACTTCTTGAGCTCGAGTTGTACTTCCCTGGACATACTTCCGCTTCTATCAATCTGCTGCTGCTTGCCTTCAAGTATGGTGGCCTTGTCTACCAGCTCACATAGTTGTTGAAGGTAGCCACCATTAGCTGCATTCCGCTCGTCATTGAGTCCCTAGAAATTTTTCTGCTTTGCGGCATCTGTGGCCATCATCGGGCATAGCGAGCTAACTTTGAACTCATCCACATCTTGCCCCTGATGCGGTTCCCTGGCGTAATTGCGGAACTCACGCTTCTTGGACTCATGGCTCCAGTGAGACATGGCGGTCTGACTTCTTTGAACTGATCCCGTGATGGTGGCGATGGGATAAGTGGCGGTGTAGTTCTCCCACCAAAAGGCTGCAGGTCCATCAAGGTGATGTGCGGCAAGCGCACCTTCTCTGCATCTGTGCATCCGGCGGTGGCTAACTCCTTCCGACCTTGCGGAGCCAATCGCCGACCACAATCGGCTCGGTCTGCTAGAGAACACCGTGATTCAGCCTTAGGAGCGGGTCAAGTTGTCAGCGAGGGGTGGTGGCGGTGGATTGTTGTTGTTGTTGTTGTTGTTGTTCGGTTACGGATGAGCATCTGCATGAGGGCATTCTGCTGCTGGCTCGGTGGGTGAGCTCCGGCGGAAAGTTGAGACCGGGGTCATGTCTGGAGGCATCGGTGTGTTTGGAGTGGATGAGAAAATTAGAATAGAACAAGGGTCTAATGAGAAAATATCACCACCCATATGAATGCACAATCATAATCACACCAATCATTTATTCAATCAACTCAAACATGGTTCAATCTCGGATTACAAATTCTCACGACTAATCGAAAATAATGGCCTAAGCGATCGGCGAAATAAAATAACATGGCGATCGACTAAATGTCTTCATCAATTATCCTTGCGTCCTCAGGTGCGGCGTCCTTGGTGTGGCATCCTCGATCTGGCGCCTCCTCTTCTGACTTTCTTGGTGGAGCTCTCTTCATAATCCTGGTCATTGCTCACGAGGGTCCGTCATCTCCACTCGGAAAAAGGTCTTCTCCCAAGTCCATCTTCTCCTCTAATGCGGCAACATCCATCTTGATTGTCGACTCTCTCCATGAAATCCTTGATTTCTTCTTCATAGTCGAGGAAATCTGCGTGCTTTCTCCTCCGGTTCAGTTCACGGAACAACAACCTCTGTGTACCTTGAGTTCTGGTGAGTGCGGATCTCCCGTTTCCTGAGGAGACACTCCAAGTCTTGGACATATGAGAGAATGAATGGAGTCCTCCACAGTCGGATGATATCTCCATTCCTAGCTCTGCGAGAAATCATGGCGAGTCACGATGGGTCGAGCTGGCCTGTACTCTTCTGGAGATGTCCAAGTGCACGATAAATCGCCATGTCTCTTCCGGGGATCCAATTGAAATCGGTAAACTCAAAGTCAATGGGCTCTGAATGTCCTCTGAAGGTCCTCCTGGAATGTGCACCTCAATCCTGTAGCGGATGGCGGTATCCGTCGGAAGTGCATTGGTAGGCTTCCGGTGATCGAGGCGAGAGCAATCTTCACTTCTTCACGATCTGAACCAGCTTCTTGAGAGAGCATCGTCTCATCTGGTGGCAAAACTCCGGTAGTAGGCTGGGGTGAACTCGTGGCCATCTAGAATGTTGAAAATCGGAGAGAAGTCGAGAAATGAGCAGGGAGAATGCAGAATGATAAGGACATAAAATAAATAGTCTCTTCCTATGGCTTTCGGTCCTAGGGGTTCGTCTCTACGGTCATGTGCTCGATGATACCATCTCTGTGGCGACCCGATCCTAAGCGGTCAAATCTACGTGTAGCGTGTACCATCCCAAGATCATCTTGGCACACACGATTACATTGATGCAAAGATTCAAAGTTCAATCACACTGAATTTATTACGATTCTCATATCGAGTCTTTATTACAAGATAATAAATTTGGCGAAGGCCAACTCATGAAATAAACTAAATAAAGCTGCGGAGCGTGAGAAGAATAAGCGAGTCCATCCAGGCTCAAAGGGCGATCGCATGGCGTGGATCGTAGCCTCACTCCTGATCGGAATACTCCTCGCAACATAAGGCGTTGCAGCCGTGTGTAATCACATTTTGAATATCTTGGCAAGTCATGAAGAGAACAACAATAAAACTTACTAACACTATATGCAATTTGGGTGTGGGGCTCTAAGTTTCATCATTTTGTGAAAAAGCCGGTTTTCCCTACAACAAGGACTTGTTTGCAAATACAATGAAATGTTGGTAGTTATTGAGATGGTTCCGCCAACCAATGTCTCATTCCCAATTATTAAAATAACCCCTCAATTAATTTATTAAGTTCGGTGTTGAGATTTCGAAAATACTCCAAGTTCGAGGCTCAAATTGTCCAAAATGGGGGACACGGCTAACCGATTAGATCTTCACTCTGCGGAGGTTGCGCACTTTACCCGCAAAATCGTTTCCTCCTTTAAGTCTTAGCACTTCACTGGTGTTTGAAGGCGGAGACGAGCAACAGAGGTCTTCAGAAGAGTTCCTCGGCCATTGCCGGTACCCATCCAATCCTACTGTTCTTCTACATCTCGTAGCACCGTCGGCCGAGTCGCACCTAGGGTCGACCAAGCGAGCCCATAATGGCTTGCGGTACTGCACAGATAGCTTCCGGTCGATGGGGTATACATCCGTCTCTTCATTGGCTGGGTGAAGCTTTCCGCAAGATGTCATGGCTTCTCCATGCATCCGGCCAACCAGTGGTTTTCTCCGGGGTGCCCTCAGCAAATCCTCCACCAGATAGTAAATTTTGAAGTCCATCTTGAGCTTGAAGTCATGGGGTTGTCATCATCTTGACTCTCACATCTCCCTTATGAATCACTCAACCAACCCGTCTCTGAGCATAGCAAAATAAACTACTTAGATCCAGGCCATGGTAACAAGGGAATTGGTTTCATCCTACCTCATGATACTACTCAAGAACATAACTTAAATTCTCCTCTGCATGCATGGTGGGGAGGTATAATTCTAATGCAATAAAATCATAGGTATTGTAAAAAACATGGTCAAACACCTTGCCTTGCGGCGATCTTGAAGCTAGGGACTCGTGATAGCAAGCTTAGCACTCAGGAAATTCTCTAGAAACAAACAACAATCATATAAGCATAAGAGCATACAATAAATTAACATAACAACATGCTAACATAATACACAAAACAATTGAACCAAAACCCAAATAAAACTCGAAGAAATCCAAGCCAATGTTTTCACCACATCAAACAACAACTAAGAAATAGTTTTACACAACCAAATTTTTCTTAACAGAACTTAAGCATGGGTTTTGCTATCTAACGAGAAGGAAAACATCATGCAAACTAGGAACAAAAAGAATCACATCAAAAGCTATTATAGAACTCCTATTATGCCTATAGCAATCCTAGCAAGAAAAAATAAAATAAAAATTCTATTTATTGTAAATAAAAGTTCATGTTCTAAAACTACAGAAACTAATCTAAAATAAACTATGACATAGGTAAAATAAAATTATTTGCTAAATAAAACAATAGGAAAACAGTAGCTAATTAAATAAATAAGAACCACATGATTTTGATTAAAACTATTTTTTATTAAATCTAAAATGCCCAAATAAATTTCTACAGTTAGGCAAGGTCAAAACAAAGTAGTGACAAAAGAATCACTAAAATAAAATAATCCTAACTCATTTTATAGCAGAATTACTAATCTGTCTAAAACTAAAATAAAACAATTTTAATAATTTAAACATGGCCAAACATATTTTCTACAGAAACTACAACAAATTTGCAAACTAACAAAAAAAGAATCAACTAAAAATATTAAGTAACCAAAAGATATGGATTTTACAAAACTGAAACTATTACTGTAAAACAGAAACGAAAAAAATAACTAAAAAAGAAAACTAGCTAAGCGGGCCTATCTAGCACTGGCGTCAAATAACTAAACAGCAGCCGAGGAATAAACCGATCGGGCCAGTCTAACTAAACCTAAATAAAACCGAAACTAAACCAGGTTTTATTTAAAATAAACCTCTACCCTTAGCTAGTCTAATCTAGACCCTAGATCCTAGATCGGACGGTGGGGCGTTCGGCTGACTTCTGGCAGTGGCGGCAACAGGCTGACGGTCGTGGCGTCGCTCGGCAACAGTCTTGGCTGACTCCGGTGGTCGAGGCGGCAATGAAGGGAGTCGGAGTGGAGTGCTGACGGCGGAAGTCGAGTGGAGTTGGTGGAGCTCAGGAAGTCGGGCGGCGGAAACGAGAAGCTGATAAGCGGCAATGGCGTCAGGTTTCAGCGAGGTCAGCATCGCGAGTTAGGTCGTGAGGTAGAGCAGGTCGAGGTAAGGTTTATATAAGGGCGTCGACTTGGAGGAGGCGGATCGGGAGGAGATCCAGGATCTTGAGATCCGTGTGGTGAGTGGCGTGGAGAGGAAGAAGAAGGGTGGGGTCCGATGTCGGCGAAGAGGAGAATCGGTCAGGCGGCAGGAAAAGGGGTTGGTGGCGAGATTCGGTCGGTCAGTAGCCTGGGCAGGTTAACAACCAATGGTAGACTGCCTCGTATTTGGTGGAGGTTAACTTTGGTAGCGCTGGGTTCTTTTTTCTTTCTATATTTTTTTGAATTAGGGAGAGAGATAATATATTAAATATATATTTTTTATATAGGACATATATATATATCAAAATGATGGAGAATATTCCGTACAATTTGAATATTTTCGAGGCAAAACTCAAACTTAAAAAACATTTTTCTAAAATCCCAAATAAAAATCAAATTTGAATTCAAACTTTTTGGCAGGTTTTCATCGACATTTTGGAGTGTCATGCTTACTCCTCTCATACTTTTTCTCAAGTATTTGTCGAGGCATAGTTTTGAAATAAATTTCAGCTGTAATTTAAATTCAAATTCAACAAACTCAAAACTTCAAAATACTTCAAATGTCACTCAATTTCAAGCAATATGCATAGATGTAGCTATAATTGTAAAACATTCCAAATGGGAAATTTGGGATGTTACATACGATCCATTTGCATCATGCTTATCTACAAATATTTATCCATTATGGGCTGTTATTTCACGTTATGTCACAATACTTATGGCTATTCTCTCCTATTTTACAAGGTTTACATGGAGAGGAGAATGCAAGTGACTAGAATTCTGCAGGCTGGAAAAGGGCAAATATTGAAGGCCTATTACGTACAACTCAAAAAGTCCTGAAACTCCACGGAATATCTTAAAATAAATAAGAAAAATTGTAAGCCAAAGTTGAAGGCCAGGGCCCACACCACCGCTCACGAGGGTGGGGGCGCCCTCCCCCACCAGGCGCCCCCTACGTCGTGGCCCCCTGATGGCTCTCCGGCGCCCATCTTCTCCCATATGAAGTCTTTCGACGAGAAAAAAATCATAAAGCAACCTTGGGCCGAGACTCATATACGGCGGAACCTTGGCGCGGAACCAATCTAGGGCTCGGCGGAAACATTCATTCTTGGGACACTTACCTCCGGGAGGAAATCATCATCATCGTCATCACCAGCGCTCCTCTCATCGGAGAGGGCAATCTCCATCAACATCTTCACTGGCACCATCTCATCTCCAAACCCCTAGTTCATCTCTTGTATCAATTCTTGTCTCCAGTCCGGGATTGGTG
>JAHIAM010007213.1:0-48537 GCA_021605205.1 Aegilops longissima
GTGCTTTGAAGCAGAGCTCGGCGGTCCGAGCAAGAGCTCGGCAGCGTCGAGAAGCAGCTCAGGACAAAGAAGGTGAGTTACACCACTTTGAACTTGTACCTTCTGAGAAAAGGATTTAGGTTGCAACAAAAATAACAAGGATAACATGGGTGCTGCAGGGGCCACGAGCAGGTGGCGACCTGAAGGAGGCCATGTCATGACGAGCATAATGCAGCCACGGAGGCAGGCAGAGCGAGAAAAGCAGGAGGCGCGGGTGGCGGTGGTTCAGCAAGAGCTCCAGGCTCTCATGGAGAAGCATGAGAGTTTGGAGCGTGACTCAAAGACTCGAGTCAGAGCTTGCCTCGGCTCTCGAAAGTGCCAAACCGCCAAGGCTGAGGCCCATAAGTCCCTTGAGAGATTGAGTTGATGAGGAAGATAGCGGCGGGTAAGGCATTTTTCATGCAAAGCAAGCATGTGAATGTAAATTACGTGTTACTTACCCGAATTCGGAGCTCTCGAGGCGTTTGCAGATCTGCCTCGCATGGCGTGTCGATGCTGCCGCATTCTACCGAGCCGAGGAGGGAGCTCAGCAGAGAAGGTCTTGGTCTCGGTATCTTTGAGGCCGGCCATCCGGTGCCCCTAGCGACCAGTGAAGCAGCTGGTCGAGCTTCTAAGGTTGCCGAGCAGGCCATGTAGGGCCTCATAGTCCGGTGTGGCACGGAGAGGCCATGCACAGGAGCTACTTGCCGGCCTCGTCCGACGGCTGGTGGATCGTGCCCCTGGGTGGAGGTTATCAAGCGCTCCGCCTGTATTGAAGGTGCTCGTCGGGCCCTTGCCAGCGCAAAGGTGCATTGGGGCAAGCTGGATGCGGAGAAGCTAATCAGCGACGCGCCACCAGCGGGCAAGGAATATCGTCGCCGAAATGTACTATAAGACTATCTGAAGGGTGCCCGCAAGATTGCGGATCGAGTGCCCTGTGGATGTAAGTATTGAGTAAACTCGCAATGTGTTATCACATGCGCTGAAAACTTTGTTCATATCGCTAAGCAACGCTTGTTAATTTAAAATATTACCTTACATGCGGCCGTTTATAAAATCGAGAGATGGCAAGTCGTCGGCTTCAGCCCCCATGCCACAGTCTTTGGGGTGTTGGGATAAACTTGAGCACTCTTGTTCCCATCTTTGGGTCCATCTAGGAGGCGCTCAACACAACGAACAAGGCAACCGGACTTATAGTGCTTGAACACTCTCACTTAGCCATAGAAATCTATAATTTTAAATTTCGGTGAAGCCCCTAGTATTCGGAGGACCGAATTGAGGCGCTATCCACGCCTTCGTCGGACATTATCCGAACTTATTTCGAGCGGCGTAGGTCTTTAAGGACCGAAAGGACCTCTCGAACAGCGACCGGTCTCGCCTTATCATGACATCAGTTTTAGCTTTCTCATCGAGGCGTTAACCCGGCTCAACCGGGCGCAATCGCGATGGTTCTCCAGTGCTACCTTAGCCGATAGAGCGGGCGTAAGGTGCCAAACATGGGAGCGGGCAAACCCAACTATTGACCCAATACATGATTCGGAGCCGATTCATATAATGCTATAAGTTCAGGGTGCCGCACTTGTGAAAGTGTGCGGACTTTATCACACCATAATGCGGAGAACATAAGCCCCTGGTGTATTTGGCCGTACCAAAATGTACGGATGCAACATGTCGTAAATGAACATACACACACACACACACACACACACACACACACACATATATATATATATATATATATATATATATATATATATATATATATATATATATATATATAAGGTATTGCAATTATAAGCAAAAAGGTGCTGCATTTTATTCGAGAAGATATGCTATGAGTGCGGAATGATACAAATAGTGAGGAAAGCAAGGATTGGATTTAATTAAAGGCGTCTCCCTCGAGGGTAGGCAGCGGAATGTTGTATTTAACAAATTTAATGCTCGTGATGGAGACCACCTGAGTGTTAAATCATGCCTTTGTCCTTCCTGTGCTGCTGCATCATGAGTTCGGCAGGTCGCCACGGACGAGTTCTGTATAAAAAGAGAAAAATAAAAGAAAAAGAGCGACACACTTGGGAGCCCTGGTGTGGTCGAACCGCTCTGGGTCTGTTGTGGTTGTGCCTTTCCCCTATGCCCATGGTATCTCCAAGGCGTAATTATGTACGTGAAGAGCTTCTCTTACAATTTTGCGAGGGCTGGGGTTGAGGCCGCATTGCTATGCGTGCTCGGGCGTGCTGTGGTCTTGGTTGATGTTGCTCGGCGCGTTTGGCGTGTCCGGTCGTTTAACGGCCGGACTCAAAATTACTGAAAAGGCTGCTCAGTACTTCCGCCGTTAGAGCCGCTGTATGTTCCTCCGTTCGGAGGGCGTTCCGTGTTTCCATTGACCGTGATGACTCCACGAGGGCTGGCATCTTGAGCTTGAGGTATGCATAATGCGGCACCGCGTTGAATTTTGCAAACGCGGTTCGTCCGAAAGCGAGCGTCATAGCCGCCATGAGCGGGACTATGTCGAAGATTAACTCTTCGCTCGGAAATTATCCGGGATCCGAAGACCACTTCTAGTGTGGCGAGCTGTACAATTGGCCTCGACACCGGTATGACGCCTTTGAAGGTTGTCTTTGTTGGTTTAATCCTTGAAGGGTCTATGCCCATCTTGCGCCTTGTATCTGATAAAGCAAGTTCATGCTACTGCCGCCGTCCATCAGGACTCGTGAGGTGAAATCCATCGACGATTGGGTCTAAAACCAATGCGGCGAATCCGCCATGGCGATCTTGGTCGGATGATCTCTTGATCGAAAGTGATCGGGCAAGAGGAGCATGGGTTGTATTTTGGGGCGATGGCTCCATCGCGATATCGTCCCCTAGTGCGCTTCCGCTCCCTCTTGGGAATATCGTTGCGTATATCATGTTTACCGTCCGAACTTGAGGGGGAATCCTTTTGTCCTCTGTTGTTCGGTGGCCGGTCTCTTCCTCGTCATCGCTGTGTAGCCCCTTGTCACTGTTTTGGCGATTAATTTGCTGCTGCTTGAATACCCAACAATCTCTGTTGGTGTGGTTAGCTGGCTTTTCGGGGTTCCATGTATTTGACAGGAGCGGTCGAGTATTCGGTCCAAATTGGACGGGCCCGGAGTGGTTCTTTTGAATGGCTTCTTCCGTTGACCGGGTTTGGAGCCTCGAAATCCGACGTTGACTGTCGTATCCTCATTGCTGTCGCCGTTAATGTGGCGTTTCTTTTTGTTTCGACGCAACATGCCATTGCGGTCCTTGGTATCCGGACTGCCAGCGTTTTTGCTGAGGTTGTTGCTGCGAGCTAGCCAGCTATCCTCTCCCGCACAGAAGCGGGTCATGAGTGATGTGAGGGCTGCCACGGATTTCGGCTTCTCCTGTCCTAGGTGTCGGGCCAGCCACTCGTCGCGGATGTTATGTTTGAAGGCAGTAAGGGCCTCTGCATCTGGACAGTCGACGATTTGGTTTTTCTTTGTTAAGAACCGTGTCCAGAATTGCCTGGCCGATTCGTCTGGCTGCTGGATTATGTGGCTTAGGTCATCTGCGTCCGGTGGTCGCACATACGTGCCCTAGAAGTTGTCGAGGAATGCGGCTTCCAGGTCTTCCCAGCATCCAATTGACTCTGCGGGCAGGCTGTTAAGCCAATGCTGAGCTGGTGCTTTGAGCTTGAGCGGGAGATATTTGATGGCGTGAAGATCGTCGCCGCGGGCCATATGTATATGGAGGAGATAATCCTCAATCCAAACCGCGGGGTCTGTTGTGCCATTGTAGGATTCGATATTAACGGGTGTAAACCCTTCAGGGATTTGATGATCCATTACTTCGTCAGTGAAGCATAGTGGGTGTGCGGCGCCTCTGTATTGAGCAATATCGCGACGTAGCTCGAGAGAGCGTTGTCTGCTGTGTTCGGCTCAGCCGGAGTAGTTGTATCTGGCGCGACGGTGTTCGTCGTGGGTCTTGGGGCGCTCGCGTGATCCATAGATAGATCTGGATTGTCTTGCCTTGTCCTCCAATATATCTCGCAAGTCCGGCGCGTTCCCCCGTGGCTTCATGCTTTTTGAGAGATGCCGAGGTACGGTTTTGGTGGAGGGCTTGCACGCCTCTCTGTCGCGGCCACGAGGTGGCTGGTCTGCCGTATTGTGCGCTGGTAATGCAGGTTTGTACGCTTCCTCCTCTAATCGGGGGAGCAACTTGCGTTTTGGGTAACATTTGGAGGGGCGTTCGAGTTCATACTCTTCGGCCACGAGGACCTCGGTCCATCTGTCGGCCAGTAGGTCTTGATCAGCTTGAAGCTGTTGCTGCTTTTTCTTCAGGCTGTTTGCCGTGGCCTTTAGCCTGCGTCTGAAACGCTCTTGTTCGACGGGATCCTCAGGCACGATGAATTCGACGTCGTCGAGGCTTGCCTCGTCTCCGGAGGAGGTAAGTAATTGTCATCCTCGACCTCTTAAATGCCGCCCTCTCGTGAGGGCTTGCTTCGCATCCTCCTGCGCTGGATCGTCTTTGGAGGGAGTTGTCTTCGGCACTTTCTGGGGTGTTATTATCTCCTGTGCTGGAATCTCCATTCTTGCCGTGGCAGGATTTAGAGCGGCGCCGTTGACGTCGGCGCTTGGGCTGTTTCTTTAAGGAATCGGCCTCCGTTGCTTCTTCGCCGTCCCCATCTTTTGGGGTGTCCACCATGTATATGTCGTATGACGAGGTGGTCTTCCCGTGTCCTGTAGGCACTGGTTCTTGGTAGTCTCCGGCATCGTCGTCCATACCGTCGATGTCTTCGGAGTCGTAGTCGAGCACGTCGGTTAAATAAATCGAGGTGGCTCTGAAGTGGGTGGTGGGTGGGCTCTGAATTTCTTCGTCGTCCGCGTCCCAACCATCCACGGCGCGATTCGGCCAGGGCTCTCGGATAGCGAGAGATGCTTCATGAATTTATGATATCGCCGAAGGCGAGTCTGAAAGATGTCCGCAGCGGTGAATTCCATGATCGGCGCCCAACCGGATTCGGCTGGCAGGGGCGCAGGAGGTTCGGAGTCCGGCAGAGAGTCCGGCACCTCGGCATGAGCTTTATGCGGGACAAGGTAAGTGTTCGGCTCCATCGCCGTAGAAGTTGCCGCTCGGCGGTGTCCAGCCATCCGTCCTCGATCCGAGCGATCGGCTCCGGACTATGGGTCGGAGCGGATTTCATCTGCGACCTCAAGGTGCTGTCCGCGGTAGAGTTAGGTCATGCCCATCGTGACAGCGCTGCACGCTTCGGCTGTGGCTCAGATCCATCGAAGATCAAGTCCCGCGGATGTCGGCCGTGAAGTTTAGGCTTCAAACCTGACTCGACGGCCGGGCGTAGCTTCGATCTGCTCCAGATGGCCAAGTGAGTTAGCCCGCGATGCGAAGCCGCCCGAATCTGAAGATCTGTCCGGGAGGAAAGTCTCACCAGGACGGCGTCGTTGTTGATTGAAGAGGCCATCAAGCCTATCGGTGGCGACACGAGGAACTCTCAATGAAAGCACCAATGTCGGTGTCAAAACCGGCGGATCTCGGTAGGGGGTCCCGAGCTGTGCGTCTAGGCGGATGGTAACAGGAGACAAGGGACACGATGTTTTACCGAGTTGGGCCCTCTTGATTGAGGTAAAACCCTACGTCCTGCTCGATTGATATTGATATTGTGGATGTTTACAAGAGTAGATCTACCACGAGATCAAGGAGGCTAAACCCTAGAAGCTAGCCTATGGTATGATTGTAAGGGTTGTTGATGTTGTTCGAGTCCTACGGACTAGAGCCATCCGGTTTATATAGACACGGAGAGGGCTAGGGTTACATAGAGTCGGCTACAATGGTAGGAGATCTACATATCCGTATCGCCAAGCTTGCCTTCCACGCCAAGGAAAGTCCCATCCGGACACGGGGGGAAGTCTTCAATCTTGTATCTTCATAGTCTTGGAGTCCGGTCGATGATGATAGTCCGCAGATGATAGTTCGGCTGATGATGATAGTCCGGCTATCCGGACACCCCCTAATCCAGGACTCCCTCAAAGATCTTTATCGGTCAAACCGCATAACAACATACGTTGTTCCCTTTGTCATTGGTATGTTACTTGCCCGATATTCGATCGTCGGTATCTCAATACCTAGTTCAATCTCGTTACTGGCAAGTCTCTTTACTCGTTCCGTAATACATCATCCCGCAACTAACTCATTAGTTTCTTATCTTGCAAGGCTTATAGTGGTGTGCATTACCGAGAGGGCCCAGAGATACCTCTCCGACAATCGGAGTGACAAATCCTAATCTTGATCTATGCCAACTCAACAAGTACCATCGGAGACACGTGTAGAGCAACTTTATAATCACCAGTTATATTGTGACGTTTGCTAGCACACAAAGTGTTCCTCCGGTATTCGGGAGTTGCATAATCTCATAGTCATAGGAACATGTATAAGTCATGAAGAAAGCAATAGAAATATACTAAACGATCAAATGCTAAGCTAACGGAAATGTGTCAAGTCAATCACCACATTCTCTAATGATGTGATCCCGTTAATCAAATGACAACTCATGTCTATGGTTAGGAGACTTAACCATCTTTGATTCAACGAGCTAGTCAAGTAGAGGCATACTAGTGACAGTCTGTTTGTCTATGTATTCACACATGTACTAAGTTTCCGGTTAATACAATTCTAGCATGAATAGTAAACATTTATCATGATATAAGAAAATATAAATAACTACTTTATTATAGCCTCTAGGCCATATTTCCTTCAATGTAACCCTCTACATACCCAATATATTTGGCATTCTAGTGATTAGCGTGTGACCCTCCTTACCCTTAGGGCTCGGTTTTGAGTCCCGCTAAACGCGTTGGGAAAACTTTGTTTTTGCCACTCTAGTTTTTGACCACTTTGCTTATGCCACTCTAGAATTTGTCATTTCACTTTTGCCACTCTTAGTTTTTGACAATACATCACAATTGCCATTCCATGGCAAAAGCAATAGTTTTAGAGTGGCAGTTGTGATACATTGTAAATTTTTTAAGAGTGGCAAAAATGAAATGAAAAGTTATTGCTTTTGCCACGGAGTGGCATTTATGAAATATTGTCAAAAACTAAGAGTGGCATAAGCAAATCAGGCAAAAACTATAGTGGCAAAAATAAAGTATTCCTTAATGCATTAGGGCTTTATAAAAAAAGTTAAACAGACTTTTAAAGCAATTAATTGTACCTTTGCATTCTGATATATATTGTCCGTGCATATTTGTGTGCAAAGTTCTTAATGGTCTTGTGGTTAGTAAACCTTGTGGTTAGCAAAACATTTCTTTTATCCTGAGGTCATGTCATGGGTTCATGTATCATGGAATGTGCGAAATATTTTTTATCCTATATCAGATGAGGTTGGTGTTGTCGCAAAAATACCCTTGTATAAGTTAGTCAATTTGTGAGTGGTCAGAGGTGCTGACATGACAGCCACATGCATAGTTTTTTCATCCTGGATTCATTGTGGGCTTATTTGATCAAATTAACGAGTGTATGGCCTAAATCGGTCAATTCTTGAGTTGTTAGCGTAAAGCATGCAATCAGTTTGTGTTAATTGGCCAACGACGCATTTCACTCTAAGAAGAAATTGGTGATGAGAGCCTCTGTTCCCCCCACAATACCAAGAAACACAAGATTTATATCTAGTTCGAATTCTCACTAAATAGAATTTTGTTAAGGAAGCATAAAAAGTGATCGGCTTTGAATTAATAAAGGCAACAAAGGCCAAATAACATAGTCTTACGTGGTCATAACCACAAGTTGATTGGCAAAGCTATGATAGTTGTGTTGATGGTGTGCACCACTTAATTTTTATTTCCCGCCATTCACAAACTTCTTGGATCCTTCATAATCTACTAAGGCTTTTAAGTGACACTAATCGTTTGGGAGACGCACCCTCCAAGAGCAAGAAGTACTTGCAACATTCACTTTGTATGAAGCGTTGATAGGATCTTCTAGAATCTGAAATGAGGTCTCTCTCTCTCTCTCTCTCTCTCTCTGTCTGTCTCTGTCTGTCTACTCTTCTCTCCTTCCCTCACAAGGACAAGACCGAACATAGGGAGAGGAGAACAATACACAAGAGGGTCTCTCGTAGCGAGGGGTTTATTGATACTTCTCAAATGTATCGGTAATTTTTTGCATAATTCATGGTATACTGCTATCATTTTTAAACACTTTAAGCATGATTTTTATTGAATTTTATTGGACTAACACATTAATCCAGTGCCTAGTGTCAGTTTCTCTCTCTTTCTGTCTATGGGTTTCCTAATAAGGACGGTACAGAACATAGAGAGAGGAGAGCAATACACTAGAGGGTCTCAAAGAAAAAGTCCTTGAAAAAATAAAAATAAAATCATTCACGAGGTTCAAGCCGGGAGAAGACCAGAGGGCCTAGGTGCCACCACCAGGCCCAAGGCACCCTCTAGGGCCATAGGTCTAGTGTTGGCTCGAGGGGGTACCCAAAGGTGGTGGACCCCCCTAGCTGGCCTTAGGTGCACGAGGGCCCTTAAATACCCCCAAAACTTCACCCTATTTTTATTGATTTTTCCTCCACCACCACCTTGCATTTACAGGCGATCTCTCGCTTTATATCGATCTGGCACTATATCAGAGGGGGAACCTTCATCTTCAACCCCTACATCAACCCTTGAGGTTGCAGGTTTATGGTAGTAGCTATGTGTCAAGCATCTCTCTTTCTTGATCTTATGACTTGCCACCATGATTATAATCTTGGGCATGGTGATTAGTTGAATTGTATGATGTACCTCTTGTGATGAGCACCTTTATGGATTGAATCTTGTTCATGTTATTTTCTTGAACTTAATGAGTTAGTGAGATTTTGTGACTCATATCTAGTATAATCTTTGGAGACACCTGTTGTGACATTGTGGTGACTCATTAGACAAAGATTGAACATTTTGTTTTTGTCAAAGTTGATTATTTAGTATAGTTCTTGGGGCTGTCTGAGGTGACATTGGGACTCTACTTTACATTAAAACGACAAACTTAAAGGTGTGACTAGTGTAACATCCCAAAAATTTCCAAAATTTGGGATGTTAATAATAACAATATATTAGTAAATGACAAAGATTTTTAGGGGAAATTAAAACTTTTTGAATCTTTATTTAAACCATTTCAAACCTTGAAAAGTTGGATAATGTTCTATCCAATAAAGGCAAGCTTGGTTGTATAATGGTTCCGAATAATGGTTTCATATCTCAATCTAAGGAATCACTAGTACGCGTCGGTGCTATACAAACGGTTTTAAACCCCTTTCCACGATGGCATTTGGAACCGCCGCCTAGTGAGTGACGGTGATAGGGGGTCCTTCCCACACGACCCAGAAACCGTCGGGGATATGCCCTCCTGGCACACACGCTCGGCAAAATGAGGTCGTGTGCGACCGGCGAGCGCTCAAATACGGAAATACGTACAGTAGAGCTAAAAATACAATTATATAGGCGAAATTATTTCCAGTCGTAAGTACATCCCACACAGTCAGTCCCTGCTAAACATTTTAGTTCGTATGTACATCCCACACATACGCTCCAAGGAAAATGTTTCCGTTCATAAGTACATCACACACAATATTTCCCGTTAAATCGTTTGTGATAGCGTTGCCATTGCACACGATATTAACAATTTTATCGTTTGCGTTATTGAATGCATCACACATGGTGCGTAGAAGAAACTGTGTGGCAAAGGCTGTCCATCACACACAGTTTTTATCTGGTAAACGTTTGCGCAGGGTGGCCTAACGCAAACAGTTTTCAAGAGGATGTCGTGTGTGCAGTGGAGATTGATCGCACACGTAGTGGATCCTAGAAATGTTTCTGATCTCCTCGTCTATCGCAGATGTTTTGCTTTCGCAAACCGTCTGCAGTGTAATCCCTAATTTAAAAATCACATGTTTTAAATTTGACAGTAGGCAATCACTTATTTCATATCCAACCATGTTTATTACAAATATAGGTTCAACCATGAATGTATAATTCGA
The DNA here is from genome assembly GCA_021605205.1 of Aegilops longissima. Taxonomy (NCBI): domain Eukaryota; kingdom Viridiplantae; phylum Streptophyta; class Magnoliopsida; order Poales; family Poaceae; genus Aegilops; species Aegilops longissima. The sequence continues at coordinate 10,034 of JAHIAM010007213.1, forward strand.
TGCACAGGTACATATACTGAAGAACTACAGAAGCACCAAGTAAAGAATGATGAACCACAGTTGTACTAAAGACTGTAAAGATAGAGGCGAAAGACATTCTGGTTGCTGGAGAAGGTGAAGCGGAAGGCCCATATTGTGCCCTCCTCCATGCGTAATGCGCGCACGACTCTAGGCCAACCCCTTGTGATGGTTGCCCGTCCATCCTTCACTATCTTCATTACGACTTCTCGATGCTCATTGTAGTCTGGATGACATACTTTAACCTTCATTGCTTGTCCACCAATCATGTACTTTGCGAGGTAATCTTGAGTGAACTGCTTTGGGAACCACTGGGAACGAAAAAGATTCAGACATTGTTGTCTAACAACTCATTATGGGCAGTAAAAAGAGAAGGCTGCAAAGTTTGTAGTTACCATCCTACAGCTCACTGTTGTGTTGGATAGAGCATAAAAAAATAATTTCCTTGCCATCATTTGTATCTTTTTGCTAATAATCCTTATCAGTTTCCTCACTTGATGCTTGTTCATGAATATTGCCCCATACGCAAAAAGGGTCGATGGGTGGATCCTTGCCAAGGGCATATGTACCTACAAGCAACAAGTCAATATTAGAAGCTAACAAGTGTCCAGGCCTGGATCTATATGCACTACATTATGGAACGACAGGGGGAGTACAAGCCGAGGGATGAAGCTAACCTCGGCGGAAAATGGTGGCCAATCCCGCTATTGTCCTGCATAAGTAGTGGAAAGGCATGATAAGTACATCAACCTTAACATCAAACAAATATAGCAAAGGTAAACAACATCATCTCCAAATGATAGCTTGAATGTGTTGGTTTCAGGATGTTGTTAAAGCAGATATAAAATGGAAGGCAATGTTACCGACAGCAGGCTTAACAACCATCAAATTTTGCAATTCAAACTGGTATTGTTGAAAATGAATAGAATGTATGTAATGCTTAAACATCACACTGGATAAATATGTAAAACTGAAATAAAGGGCATGTGTTAACTACACCAGGAATAACTGGAACCAATATAGCCGTTCAAACTAGTATTGATGTAGTCGAGCGGCACAATTCTGAGTTGCACATAATGAACAACACATTGTGAATGACTAAAATAAACAAGGCATAAATGACCAGTATAACAACCAAATATAGCCATTGAAAACTGTTCAGAGTCTCACTACAACCAACCTAACAAGAAAATACAGTTAAATAGGGCATATGCTTGAAAACTGGGTAAATGCTCACTGCAACCAACCTAACAAGCACATAAACATAAACAAGGCATCTGCTTGATAACTGGACAAATGCTAAAAAAAGCAACCTAACAACCAAATACATATAAACAAGGCATCTGCATGATAACTGGACAAATGCTAAAAAAGCAACCTAACAACCAAATACAGATAAACAAGGCATCTGCTTGATAACTGGACAAATGCTCACTGCAACCAAACTAAGAACCAAATACATATAAACAAGGAATCTGCTCGATAACTGAAAAAATGGTCACTCCAACCAACCTAACAACCAAATACAGATAAACAAGGCATCTACTCACTATAAACAACCAAATATAGCCATTCGTGAAACTGAAGTGGACAATCCATACTTAAACATCACATAGCCCTATTGAACAATATATTTTTGCATAACTGAAATAATTAAACATGGCAAAGTTAAAGCACCGCACGACAAATGCTACTACAACAAAGGGTACGGGTTGGCAAGCTAGAAAATGTCAGATTTGCTGATAGAATGTTGCCTCACATTTCATGGATGGGATCCTTCCAGTTGGAAGAGCACAGACCCATGGTGCGCTCTCTGATGTCACAGATGGGCTGTTTCACCTTGGAAGAACCTTCGTGGGTGCCCTCCTCGTGGTCGCGGTCTTGGTCGATGAGATCTGACTTGGCAATTGAGGATCCCAAGCCGCCACTGTAGAACGTGTCCTTCAGAAATGACAAAATGGGCTCGATGACGTATAAAGCTCGCAAATCCTTGACCGCTTGGTGGAGGAGATCAGCGGCAGGGCCATCGAAGAGATTGACGGCGGTTGAACCAGAGGGGTTCGGGATGGACTACTTAACCTGTGACATGGCCCGCGTGAAGCCGTCGCTGTGGACGAGCTTGATGTCATAGCCAGGTTTCCCGAGATACAGTAATACGCTAGCCCGCTAACATGAAGCCTTTGACATGGCAACGTAGTCAACATCTTCGCCCGCTTCCGCGGTGACGTGTCGCTCCGTGATCGACTGGTCGGGGCGAACGGCGGCCACCTCGCCAATGTCCGCCGGAGAGGCCATGCTAAACCTCTTCTTGGCCGAATGTTCCTCAGGCTCCCCAGGATACGTTGTCGAGCTTAGGCTGCGGCATTCTAGGGCAGGGGATGTGGATCTGGTGGGGAGGGACACCGCAGGACTCATCTAAAAACTCAGGGGAGTGGGGTGATGGTATGGGAATCGTTGGGTAAGTTGAACTTTATTATCTAAGCTAGGAGGAACGGGCAGACCGGCAGGGGTAGGCGGCGGCGCCGATGGTGGCCGTGAGCTAGGGTTAGAGGGGGGGAGGGGGCGGGTGGGGGACTGTGGAGGGGGGAGTTGGTGTTTGAGGATACGCTGCGGCTACTGAAAATTTTAGTAATGGTGGGTTGAGATGGTGGTGGACGAGGGAGGGCAACGGTTCAAATGCCTCGACTACTGCAATTTTACTATAAGGTCGGTGCTGGAGGAGTGTGGGCGACGGTTGAAGTACGGCGGCTACTAAAATTTGGGTAAAGGAATTGATGCGAGGCGGGAGTGCCCAAGATCGCGCACGGTCCAATAACAATATGCGTGTATGATAATAAGGAAAAGTGGCACGGAACCGTCAATTTTTGCAACGCTCAAGGAGGGTAGTTTGTTTTTATATTTCTAGCTAGCTGGTCTATCGCACACGGTTCATCCTAATTTCCAAATAAACTTACCACCTTTAGCTTGCACAGGTGGTGGTTTTACAACGCACTTGCATCGCACACGGTTAAGCCAGTACCTCGCGCTTGCGCAGGTTAAGATATTATACTCGTGTCCGTTGAGCGTCATCAGAGTCTTTGCAGCAAAAAATAACGTTAGAGAGCGTCAGAAGACAGCCACACCAGCATGTGGCCCAAATATATATGAGTGAAAAGGGTGGCGTGTGATGTTCAAAATTCCAATGCACAACTTTGACCGCGTGGGCCCACGGTTGGGTGCGTCGTCAAAGATTGATGAGAGGGGCCAGAAGTCAAGAACCATCTGGAAGTGGCCAAATATATGTAGGAATATTGGGGTTGTTTAAAACTTTAAATACACAATGCATAACTTTGGTGGCACCTGCCTCGCAAACCCGAAAGCACCCTTGGATATATATATATATATATATATATATATATATATATATATATATATATATATATATATATATATATACACACACATAATGACATAATGTCGTACCTAGCTAGGATGCTTGGCCCACCACCTCCCACTTCGTGTCAGCGGGGCGGATGCAGGTAATGATCGATACTTTGGTCATACATGCATGTCGCCATGACCTACCATAAGACAGACCAATGAATCTACCGTTTGGTCAAACGACAGTTGTTGTTGTCGATAAACCTCTTGGGCCAATAAATTGAACCATCATAAAAATCGCACGAGAGGGACCACAAAACTAGCACCTCTTGCATGCGGCCCAAAATGATGTACGTTGGGAAGGGGTGATGTGTGTTTTCAATATAGAATAATGTACAATTTAGATGCGGTTCCTACCTCTCGATACACACAACAACCATGAAGGCAAGGTAGTTAATGACAAGATACACATGGTTTGATGTAGGTCGAACCCAGCAATCCGAGCATGTGGGAGGGAATCCTGTCAACGCATGAGCTCGAGCTTTGGTTGAGAGACATGTGACAATGATCGGCCCTAACACGTAACTAGGAGGAATCCATTCATGGCCAACACATACCCCTCATTATTGATCAAAGGGATGATATATATACACTCGGGGAGCCCACAGATATGCGTGTCGTCACAAAAAACCACACAAGGGAGACATGGTCGATCAGAAGACCCTGTATACACTGCATGTGGCCCGAAAATATGTATGGGTACGGTGGTGTGTGATGTGTTTAAATCCCAAATGCACAACTTCGATGGTCCACCAAGTACATTACATCCCGAACACCTTACGTGACTCCAAGCCTGGTTCAATACGTACGATGTCAGTCTCCCAACTTCGAGGTGGCGGCGGGGAGGGGGGGGGGGTCGTCCCACGCATGCGCTCAAACTTTATTTGGTCTGGCGTGGGACACATCTATATATATCTATACATCTATACACCTATATAGTGTGCTAATAACTTTGAAAGTTGGTCGTTGGATGAAGCCAATCCGACGGTACAGAGATGGCAAATCCGAGCACTACTGGCCCTTGGATATCATCTACATTCCACCATATTCTGCCACATGTACAATCTGGAAGACTCCATGGTTGAACTTAATCATAATGCACAAACCTCAAAACACAAGCACTTCTCCTTTGTTCTCTAGAATCTTCCATATCTTAATCACCCAAACATTTTTTTCTAAATGAATTGTCACCTTTTGTTTTTACCTTTACAATGCACAATTCCTTGAATCTTAAAATAGATTTTTTATAAAACTAATTGATTTTGGATGAGATGAACTATAAGAATTAAATGAACATTTACATCATGCATATATGACTCAAAGCTTACATGCTATAGTGTGGTATTTATTCATAATTTGGTTACCAAATCTCATGTGAGCAATGCACGTGTACCTTACTAGTATCAATAGGAAACCATCATGGTCAAACCCTTCTCATTGTTGGGTCAAAGGGATTGATTGTGTGGGGCCCCCTAATTGTTGGTAAAGGATAGTATATATACCTCGGGGAGTGCACAGATATGTGCCGCGTTTATAAGCCGCACAAGGGAGACATGCTCGATAAGAACACCCTGCCCCCTATACACTGCATGCAACCTAAAAAAGGTTTATGTAACCGCCATGACATGTCAATTCAATCATTCTTTACTTTTTAGAGGAAAAAATAACCCATAAAAACATAGTATATCTCTATAATGACTGTGTCATGGCATTTAAATGAAGCTTCAGATATGCAACTTCCCACCGGGTCACCCATCCTTGGACTACTCCAGCCCGAGCACGCTTAACTTCTGCGTTCTATTCGACTAGGCTAGCCGATGGGAAGCCGGCCCTTGCTGATAAGAATTGCCTCCTTGCCATTAAGGCGTTTCACGCCGGTCACCCTATGGGACCTACTCCCTCCTATCACACACATTTGTGCTTTGAGAAACTGTGTGGGATATTTCACATGGCCGGTGTGTCGCCGCTAGCCTTCAATGAGCACTAACACTGGTAGTAGGAAAACGATGGGAGAAGAGGCGGGAAACCGATGAGAGGAGTGACGAGAAACGATAGCCTGTTTTTGAAAACCTAGTAGAGAAGGAAGTGTGAGCTAGCACGACGCATGCGCACAGTGCTTACCCATGTACTGCATGTGCTATCGAAAGGGCTTAGGGTTGTCGTTCGATCTGGGAGCATCTGATGACCCACAAGTATAGGGGATCTATCGTAGTCCTTTCGATAAGTATGAGTGTCGAACCCAACGAGGAGCAGAAGGAAATGAATTCTCTGCAAGCACTGAAATTATAGGTAACAAATAGTTTTGTGATAGGATAATTGGTAACGAGCAACAAGTAACAAAAGTAAATAAAGTGCAGCAAGGTGGCCCAATCCTTTTTGTAGCAAAGGACAAGCCTGGACAAAATCTTATATAGAGAAAAACGCTCCCGAAGACACATGGGAATTATCGTCAAGCTAGTTTTCATCACGTTCATATGATTCTCGTTCGGTACTTTGATAATTTGATATGTGGGTGGACCGGTGCTTGGGTGCTGTTCTTACTTGAACAAGCATCCCACTTAAGATTAACCTCTATTGCAAGTATCCGCAACTACAACAAAAGTATTAAGGTAAACCTAACCACAGCATGAAACATATGGATCCAAATCAGCCCCTTACAAAGCAACACATAAACTAGGGTTTAAGCTTCTGTCACTCTAGCAACCCATCATCTACTTATTACTTACCAATGCCTTCCTCTAGGCCCAAATAATGGTGAAGTGTTATGTAGTCGACGTTCACATAACACCACTAGAGGATAGACAACATACATCTCATCAAAATATCGAACGAATACCAAATTCACATGACTACTAATAGCAAGAGTTCTCCCATGTCCTCAGGAACAAACATAACTACTCACAAAGCATATTCATGTTCATAATTAGAGGAGTATTAATATGCATAAAGGATCTGAACATACGATCTTCCACCAAATAAACCAACTAGCATCAAGTACAAGGAGTAATCAACATTACTAGCAACCTACAGGTACAAATCCCGGACTATGAGACAAGAATTGGATACAAGAGATGAACTAGGGTTTTAAGAGGAGATGGTGCTGGTGAAGATGTTGATGGAGATTGCCCTCTCCCGATGAGAGGAGCGTTGGTGATGACAATGGCGATGATTTCCCCCTCCACGAGGAAGTGTCCCCGATGAGAACAGCTCTGCGGAGCCCTAGATTGGTTTCGCCAAGGTTTCGCCTCGTGGCGGTGAGTCTCGTCGAAAGGTTGCTTATGACTTTTCTTGGATGAAAGACCTCATATAGCGAGAAGATGGCCACCGGAGGGCCAACAGGGGGCCACGAGGCAGGCGCGCGCCAGGGGTGGCGCGCCCCACCCTCGTGGCAGTGGAACTCCTCGGCGTGCTTCTTACGCTCAATATTTTTAATATTTCCAAAAGTAACTTTCGTGGAGTTTCAGGACTTTTGGAGTTGTGCAGAATAGGCCTCTAATATTTGCTCCTTTTCCAGCCCGGAATTCCAGCTGCCGGCATTCTCCCTCTATATGTAAACCTTGTAAAATAAGAGAGAATAGGCATAAGTATTGTGACATATTGTGTAATAACAGCCCATAATGCAATAAATATCGATATAAAAGCACGATGCAAAATGGACGTATCAACTCCCCCAAGCTTAGACCTCGCTTGTCCTCAAGCGAAAGACGATAACGATAAATATGTCCACATGTTTAGAGGTAGAGTTGTCGATAAAATAAAATACAGACATGAGGGCATCATGATTATTCTCATAACAGCAACATATATGGATATTGTCATATGATTTCTTATGCTCAAGTAATAACCTATTCACAATGCAAAGTATGAATCAGAATCTTTATTGAGAACTAACAAACTATAATCTCAGTCATTGAGGCAATTGCAATTTATCGTAACACCAGAAAGAGCCTATGTCAGAGCTTTCTAGCAAGTCCACATACTCAACTATCATTTAGTCTTTCATAATTGCTAACACTCACGCAATACTTGTGGTTACGGAGTTTTAATCGGACACAGAGAAACATAGGGGCTTATAGTTTTGCCTCCCAACCTTTTACCTCAAGGGTAATGTCAACAATAATAGTTCATGCTAACCCACATCCAATTAGATATATCTATCAGGATCTTTCCAACACACTGTCAATAATAGGTCTCTAATATTTGCTCCTTTTCCAGCCCAGAATTCCAGCTGCCAGCATTCTCCCTCTTTATGTGAACCTTGTAAAATAAGAGAGAATAGGCATAAGTATTGTGACATAATGTGTAATAACAGCCCATAATGCAATAAATATCGATATAAAAGCATGATGCAAAATGGACGTATCAGTATCCAACGGTGCACACGTACGAAAAGTGGGGTTTGGGTTCTGGCAATTCAGAACACACGACTCAGATCGCTCGCGCAGCAGGGGGGTAGAATATCATATGAAAACCAACATTCGGTGGAAACCGGTGAAAACCACGAGAAAAAGATGTTTTGAAGTTTCAAAAAAATTTGAAAAAATGCGGGATGTTAAGAGGATGATGTTTTATTGCCACACAAAATTTCAAGTTGAAACACATTACGAGATGTGAGCTATGAAAAAGACAAAATTAGAATTGAATAGTAATGTCACTATTCAGGGCTGAATTTGTCTTTTTCATAGCTCACATCTCGTAATGTTTTTCAACTTGAAATTTTGTGTCGCAATAAAACATCACCTTCTTAACATCCCACATTTTTTCAGATTTTTATGGAACTTTAAAATATGGTTTCCACGAAGTTTTCATTGAATATCGGCTTTCGTGAGTGAACCGTGTGCTATTTGAAAACATTTCATGAGAAGAATCTCAGTTTTTAAATCCTCGTAAATCCAAAACTAAGCCGAAAATCATGAAACCTGGCATGGTGTCACGACATGGCACTGATATGTCGAGGAATATTTTTCGTCCATTGTGGCGCAAGTTTTATTACGAGCCTCTTACAAACCGGAGCTTCTCTCAAAGAAGCCTCGTGGTTTCGATAGGGAAACGTGTCCCCCTTGTGGGCGAAACGTAATCACTGCCTCTTTTCGCCCTTGTATTTTCTTCTACTGGCAACATGGAATTACAGGATATCCGTGCTGAAATTTAAACTTATTCAGGGTTCGTTTGCCCTTTTTATACACTAATTGAGTTTCCTAGGCATTTAATGTCCATAATTCAAATCTGAACTTCAAATACATGCTCTAGTTCACCAAAATGGCTAGAAAATTTATACATGTGTCCTTGGGTGCATGTTTAGGTCCCATGCCAGGAATGGGAACCAATTACAACCATACCCACATCCTAGCTCATCCTCAAACATTTGGAATCTCGGTTTTTAAATCCCCGTAAATCCTAAACTCACAAGAAAGTCATCAAAGGTGGAATGGTGTCACGTCATGGCACATATATGTCGTGGTAAAAACGTTGTCCAATTTGGGCCAAGCTTTATTACAAACCTCTTACAAAAACCGGAGCTCCTCTCAAAGAAGGCTCGTGTTCCGATAGGGAAACGTGTTCCCCTTGTGGGCGAAACATAATCACTGCCTCTTTTCGCCTTGTATTTTTTTCCACGGGCAACATGGAATGACATGATGTCCGTGCTGAAATTTAAACTTATTCAGGGTTCGTTTGGCCTTTTTATACACTAATCGAGTTTCCTGGGCATTTAATGTCCATAATTCAAATCTGAACTACAAATACATGCTCCAGTTCACCAAAATGGCTAGAAAACTTATACATGTGTCCTTGGGTGCATGTTTAGGTCCCATGCCAGGAATGGGAACAAATTACAACCGCACCGGTGTCCTGGCTCATCCTCAAACATTTCAAATCTCGGTTTTTAAGTCCCCATTAATCCAAAACTCGCCAGAAAGTCATCAAAGGTGGCATTGTGTCACGTCATGCCACATATATGTCGTAGTAAAAACATTGCCAATTTGGGCCAAGCTTTATTACAAACCTCTTACAAACCGGAGCCTGTCGCAAGAACCCTCGCGGTTTTGATAGGGAAACGTGTCCCCTTGTGGGCCAAATGATAATCACTCCCTCTTCTAGCCTCATATTTTCTTCTACACGCGACACGGAACAACGGGAGATTCGTGCTGAACTTTGAAATTATTCATGGTTCGTTTGACCTTTTTTATGCATTAATTGAGTTTTCTAGGCATTTAATGTCCATTATTCAAATCCGAACTACAAATACATGCTCTAGTGCATCAAAATGGCTATAAAAAATGTACATGTTTCATTGGGGTGCATGTTTAGGTCCCATGGAACGAATGGGAATGAATTCAACCGTCTCGTCGTCCTGGCTTGGTCACAAACATTGTGAATCTCGGTTTATAAATCTCTATAAATCCAAAACTCACCAGGCAATCATGAAACTTGGCATGGTGTGTCTGCATGGTACATATAATTGTCCAATTTGGGCGAAGCTATATTACAAGCCTCTTTCAAACCAGAGCTTGTTGCAACCCTCGTGGTTCCGGTAGGGAAACATGCCCCTCTTGTGGGCGAAACAATATTCGTTGCCTCTTCTCGCCTTGAACTTTGTTTTCTACAGGCAACATAGAATAACAGGAGTGTCAGGCTGAAGAAACTGTTCAGGGTTCGTTTGGTCATTGTATATATATATATATATATATATATATATATATATATATATATATATATATATATATATATATCACTAATTACTAAGTTTTCTCGCATTTAATGTAGTCCATAATTCAAATTTGAACTACAAGCACATGCTCTAGTGAAGCAAAATGGGTGGGAAATCATATTTTCGTCATTGGGTGCATGTTTAGGTCTCATTTAAGGAATGGGAATGAATTACAAACTTGTCGTCGTCCTGAAACATTGAGAATCTCGGTTTTTAAATCCAAGTAAATCAAAAACTCGCCCAAAAAACATGAAACTTGGCATGGTTTCATGACATGGCACATATATGCCGTGGTAAAAAAATTGTCCAGTTTGAGAAGTGGCGCACACATTATTAACCAACGAAGTCCTTTTTGAAAAAAAAAGCTGACACGTTAGTATCGCAAACGGTTGTATTATATTAACCATGTCAAAATTTAACCATACTCGGTGGCGTGCGTGCACCTGTTTGATTAGACGGGACGAGCGAGAGAAGTCCGCCGTGCAGGCTCGACGGGACGCGTGTGAGCAGTCCGCCGCGCAGGCTCGACAGGATGCGTGCATCCTGTCCACCTCATAGTCGCAGGCTCGACGGGACACGTGCGAGTAGCAAGTCCGCCCATGCTCACCGGGAAGCGAGCTCTTTGACCTCCATGCACCAGCCACCGCCCGCCTCGCTCACAACTTCTCCATTAATGGGTTAATTAAAGCACCTGGATGGAGGGTGTTTGCTTGTGATCCTATGGCAGCATTTGCTTTGTTCGTGTTTTCAACTCGTATGCCGCCTAATTTAAATTACCACATAGGGCAACGGATAATACGACCATATATAAAATGGCAACGGATAATACGACGACAAATTTACAATGGCGTAGATAATAATTTTCTTACATATGCCGGATAATTTATAATGCCACATGCGGCAAAGCCCGGAAGACACGGGGGCAAGAGAAGAAGGAAATTGCAGACAACGATCTGCGTCGCTACTGTCTCTACTTGTCGATGGATCGCCGGGCGACGACATCCTCCAGCTCCTTCTTCAATTCCTCACGACTTTGCTTGAAAGCAGCCACGGATTCCTCCACCTCTTGCTCGCGCTCGATCCGGAGCTTCCTCAAGTCACCCATCAGTTCCTCAATGACCGCAGTCAGCGTCATCCCCGAGGCACTGATCTGCTCATGCAGCATCTTCCAGCCGACGACCTCCTCCTCGTTCTCGGCGAGCGCCTTGAGGAGCTTCGCGTTGTCACCCATGAGTTGCTTGATGAGGCCGGTCACCTTGTCAACCGAGGCATCGCTGATCTTGAGCAGCTTCATCAAGCTATCGACCAGCTCCTGCTGCGTAGTGACGCCAGTGAGAATATCATCATCGCCGGCGAAGGACTTCAGGAACGCCGGCTCGTCGTGATGGCCGACACTGCGAATGTGCTTGTGAGAGCCCTCGCGTGCCCGTGAGAGCTCGTTCGAGGGCTCCGCGACGCGCCGGGACATCTCTGCTGCGGCTGCGGCTTCGCGACGGGACCTCTCTAGTGCTTCCGCGGCCTTGGTCTTTGCTTCCTGGTTATATGTCCACCCTAAACTCCTCCTACCGGTCATGGCAGAACGACTTGACAGGAAATACCAGTTTTGTGGGTGATGAGGAGAGGAACTGTGAAGTAATTTTTGAGTGGGTAGTTTTTATAGCCCGGTGCTAAGTGTGAACACATATTAGTTTGATAGGTGTGAACAGATTTGCAATTACTTATTGCATTGTAATCTGCAATGTGACGAGAAACAAGGTCAAAATTTATTGATGGCATAAGGTTGACCACGTGGTTGCTCGCCGCTGAGTCGGCTGTCTGCCACGTATCACACACATCTTGTTAAGTTGAACCATTTCTGTTGTGTTTGCTAATCGAAAACAGTTCGTCCGAGTGAACTATACGCCCTATATCACACACACCTTGATCTCGCTAACCGTTTCTGTTGCACACCCTAATAGCAAACAGTTCATCGGAGTGAGCTGTATGCCGTATATCGCACACACATTGATCTGGCTGCCCATTTCTGTTGTTCTGCCTCATCGCAAACAGTTTGAACGGGTCAACCATGTACCCTGGATCGCACACGCAACTAAAATTTGAACCGTGTTTGATGTATCATTCATCGCAAACGTTTTGCACCTTTTCTGATGTTTTTTTTACATCCCCATTTGTGATTAATGCATCGCACACAGTTTCGTCAAAGGGTGTCTGATCGTAGTGTCGCGTTAGCAGCATCCTGCAGTAGTGAATCAAAGGTCCTATCAGGGATTCAAGACATACAAAGCTAATTCCACACAAATTATGAATTTTTGTGGAAGCATAAAATATGCAAGGAATGCAACACATCTTAACTCGTCAGATTTGAGAAGATGAAGGTTGTACCACAAGCAAAGCATGAACTAACACCGCCATTGGTGTAGAAGGGAAATGTGCTAACTAGATTATTGACTCTAGTGCAAGTGGGAGTCTGTTGAAAATATGCCCTAGAGGCAATAATATTGTATTGTTATATTTCTATGTTTATAATTCAGAGTTTATATTGTATGCTATAACTGCTATGATCCTGAATGTGTGATTCAGTGGAAAACTCATATGCGCGTGTGAAATGATAAAAGGTAAAACCGGATTCCTGATGACCCAAAAGTATAGGGGATAACAATCGTAGTCCTTTTGATAAGTAAGATTGTCAAACCCAACGAGGAGCAGAAGGAAATGACAAGTGGTTTTCAGCAAGGTAATCTCCGCAAGCACTGAAATTATAAGTAACCAGTAGTTTGATAGCAAGATAGTTTGTCACGAGAAAATAACGGCAATGGTAAATAAAGTGCAGCAAGGTAGCCCTAATACTTTTGTGGCAAAGGACAGGCCAAAACAATCTGTTATAATAAGCAAAGTGTTCTTGAGGGTTCACGGGAATTTCATCTAGTCACTTCCATAATGTTGGTTTGATTCGTGCTCGCTACTTTGATAATTTGATACGTGGGTGGACCTATGCTTAGGTACTGTTCTTAATTGAAAGAACCTCCTACTTATGATTAACCCCATCGCAAGAATCCGCAACTACGAGAAAAGTATTAAGATAAAATGTAACCATAGCATTAAACTTTTGGATCCAAATCGGTCCCTTATGAAGTAGCGCATAAACTAGGGTTTAAGCTTATGTCACTCTAGCAACCCATCATCTAATAACTACTCCACAATGCATTCCCTCAAGCCCAAATATGGTGAAGTGCCATGTAGTCGACGTTCACCAGACACCACTAAGGGAATCACAACAAACATATCATCAAAATATCGAACACATGTCAAGTTCACATGATTACTTGCAAAAAGATTTCTCCTGTGACCTCAAGAACAAAAGTAACTAGTCACAAATGATAATCATGCTCAAGATCAGAGGGGTATTAAATAGCATAATGGATGTGAACATATAATCTTCCACCAAATAAACCATATAGTAATCAACTACACGATGTAATCAACACTACTAGTCACCCACAAGCATCAATGTAAGGTTCCGACACAAAGATTGAACACAAGAGATGAGAACTAGTGTTTGAGAGGAGATGGTGTTGTTGAAGATGTTGATGGAGATTGCCCTCAAAAAGATGAGAGAGTTGTTGGTGATGATGATTTCCCCCTTCGGGAGGGTAGTTCCCCCGGTGGAATCGCTCCGCAGAAGGGCAAAGTGCTCCCGCCCAAGTTCCGCCTCGAGATGGCGGTGCTTCATCCCGAAATTCCTCTCCTTATTTTTTTCTAGGTCAAAATGGTTTATATACCAGAAGAGGGGCACCGGAGGTGGGCCGAGGAGGGCACAACTCACCAGGGCGTGCCAGGGCTCCCTGGCGCCCAGGTGGGTTGTGCCTACCTGGTGAGCCCCCTCTGGTAGTTATTGGCTCCAATATTCCTCATATATTCCAAAACAATTCTCCGTAAATTTTCAGCTCATTTGGAGATGTGCAGAATAGGTAACTCTGACGTAGCTTTTTCAGGTCCAGAATTCCAGCTGTCGGCATTCTCCCTCTCTGTGCAAACCTTGCATATTATGAGAGAAAAGGCATTAGAATTACTCCATAAAGCATTATTATGTATAAAAACATAATAAATAATGGTAGGTAAACATGATGCAAAATTGACGTATCAACTCCCCCAAGCTTAGACCTCGCTTGTCCTCAAGCGAAAACCGAAATCGAAAAACATGTCCACATGCTTAGAGAGAGAGAGGTGTCGATAAAAACAAAATACAGACATAGAAGCATCATGCATATTATTATAACAACAAGAAACTTTAGCATAAAACTTTATCATAGAACTTTCATCATATAACTTCTCATGAACAAGTAACAATTCATCACAATATTGAAGTATAAAGCATAAACTCTATTGAAAACCAACAAACTATGTTCTCAGTCAACTTTGCAACTACAATTCACCATCTTTTCAGGAAGGGTCACGTATCGGAGCCTTTTGGCATGTCCACATACTCAACCATCATATAGTCTTCTATGATTGCTAACACTCACCGCATACACATGAGCAAAAAGTTTCAACCGGACAAATAGAAAGATAGGGGCTTATAGTTTCGCCTCCCAACATATTCACCTCAAGGGTGATGTCACCAATAATAACTCATGCTAACCCGTAGCCAACTGGATATATGTGCCTAGATCTTTCCTCACCACATGATGCTTGCAAAATGACAAAATAAAAAGGAATAGGAAGAATACTTTGACTCTTGCATAAAAGTAAACACATAAAAGTAAAAGATAGGCCCATCGCAGGGGGAAGCAGAGGTTGCCATGCGCTTTTTGGTTGTATGATCAATCTCTTAGTGCAAAAGAATGTCATGTTATATTGCCCCTTGTGATAGCAACTGAGGGAGTCCTGGATTAGGGGGTGTCCGGATAGCCGAACTATCACTGTTGGCCGGACTCCTGGACTGTGAAGATACAAGATTGAAGACTTCGTCCCGTGTCCGGATGGGACTTTCCTTGGCGTGGAAGGCAAGCTTGGCGTCTGGATATGTAGATCTCCTACCATTGTAACCGACTCTGTGTAACCCTAACCCTATTCGGTGTCTATATAAACCGAAGGGTTTTAGTCCGAGGACGAACAACAATCATACCATAGGCTAGCTTCTAGGGTTTAGCCTCTCGATCTCGTGGTAGATCTATTCTTGTACAACCCATATCATCAATATTAATCAAGCAGGGTAGGGTATTACCTCCATCGAGAGGGCCGAACCTGGTAAAAACATTGTGTCCCTTGTCTCCTGTTACCATCCGCCTAGACGGACAGTTCAGGACCCCCTACCCGAGATCCGCCGGTTTTGACACCGACATTGGTTCTTTCATTGAGGGTTCCTCTGTGCCGTTGTCGTCAGGAAGGGTGCCTCATCCCGTCTTTAAAGACGATACTACCGCCAAAGGAGCTTTGGCCACTGGTCAGACTCTTCGGCTAGGTGGTTTTCTTATGACCGCCGATTCGTACGCGCGCCGATGACTTCTCGAGTCATCAAAACCAATCTTCACGTTAACTCGGAACTTGCCGAGCAGTTAGATCGATCGAGCTCTCCTCCGTAAGCGAGCTCTTGGATCGCATCGCCATACAGGAGTCGCCACAGACTACGACTAGATCGGGCCTAAAACCGATCGAGAGAGATCAACTCTCCCGGGCTACCCATCATGTTGCTGTGATAGAGGAGCGATGCGGCGATTCTTCTTCTATCTTAAGGACTAGCTACGTCCGGATTCGATCCTCCATGCGGATTCCACAGAGGGGCGGATGTCGATCAAGCCACGAACTTAAAGTCGGTGGCGGGTTGGATTCATTGGATAGCATTCAAAATCCAAACTTCCAAGTTCGAAACTTCTCGCCCCTGAGTCTTAATTTGGGCGGGGTTCGGATCTAGTTCCACCGCCCACCCAAACATTAGCGATCTATCGAATTCGGCAAGAGCCGCTGAAGCAGTACATCATTCTTGGGCGATTCCTCCTGGTTATGGACAGGATAAAGGACTGCCGAGAGGAGGGCGCAATCTCACTTTTGCAATAATTGCACGGACAAGGAATCCTAAGCGCCACAAGTCGCCGTGAAATTACACGCTTTGCTGACTTGGTGAACATAGTACAAAAAATCTTGTGCGATGGAAGTGCTTGGAAAACCGAAAGTAAATTTTGGGATAATCCGGCCCGAATACATCCCTAGTCCGAAATAAAAGGGTGCATCATCACCAAGCACCTGGGTTAAACATCAAAAAACAAAAACCCCCTAAAGGGTACGGAACCGTACTGGAGGATTGGCTAAACGAACCATGAAAAATTCATAGCACAGAGGGCGCCACTCCAACTCATAGCCTTCGAGCATGTTGGATACTACGACAGGTGGCCAAAAGTGGCGAAGAGCTTCCAGCCTCAGAATCCCAGCCCAGCAACACCAGTACGGTATTAACAGTCTTCGAGACTTTCGCATCAAATAATATGCGGAAACAAACACTCCGCAACCTTGCCGAAGTCTACCAAGTAGCAACAATAAATCCATGGAGTGACACGGCTATTACCTTTAATGCCAGTGACGAACCCAAATTCCGAACAGCCCGAGCACCAGCCGCATTGGTTCTCAGTCCAATAGTGGACGGCTTTCTCCTTACCAAGATACTCATGGATGGCGGCAGCGGACTAAACCTCATCTACGAGGAAACCCTCCGAAAAATGGAAATAGACTGGAACCGCATTGAGCGAAGCAGCACAACCTTTAGAGGAATAATCCCTAGCCGGAAGCATGCTGCACAGGAAAAATCAAAGCTGGGCGTAGTGTTCGCTCGCCGGACAATTACTGGTCGAGGAGGTCACATTTCAAGTGGCCCGTTCAGCAGCGGATATCACGCTTTATTAGGGCGAGAGGCATTCACAATTTTTCAAGCTATACCCCATTATGGGTACATGAAGCTTAAAATGCCGGTCCTAACGGAATCATCACTCTCGCTAGTGATCCGAACATAGCACTCAGCGCGAGAACAAGACAGCCGCACTAGCCCTCGAGGCACTATCCAAAGCCCTAGCGGCGAGGAACTCACTGCGATCGCTCCACGGTGAACAGGGGCGATGTGATACTTCATAAAAGATCCAAGTCCACCTCTTTTAAACCAGCAGATGAAATAGTCAAATTCCAAGTCCACCAGCGGACCTGCAAAGACGACCTCCATTGGGGCACAATTAAACCCGATGTAGGCGCGCTTTCGAGAATTTCTCTGAGAAAAGCTGGGACATTTTGCTGGCACCCTTGGACATGCCGGGAATCCACGTCGGCTGGCGAGCACAGCCTAAATATCCTAAAAGGATTCAAGCCATTCAAATAGGCTCTTGGTAGCTTTTAGAACCCAAGAGACAGGCCATGGGAAGGAGCTAGCCAAACTTGGAAGCTGGATTCATCGGAGATATAAAACATCCGGATGGCTAGTAAATCTGGTGATGGTACCAAGAAGGATAAATCCTGGCGCCTATGTGTTGATTTCAAAGACCTTAATAAGGCTTGCCCAAGGATCCCTTCCCCTCCCTCGCATTGATCAAATTATCGGCCTTCTGGCGGGACACGACTCATTGTGCTTCCTCGTAGCGTACTCGGCTACCACCAAATCAAGATGGCGGGCAGACCAAGCCGCAACAGCATTCATCACTCCATCGACCCATTACGCTTCAACACAATGCCCTTGGGCTCAAAAATGCCCGCCACGACATATCAGCGCATGATTCGGACATGTCGGCAAACCAGATCGGCAAAACGGTGGAAGCATATGTAGATGGCGTGGTCGTCAAATCCAAGCATGTCGAAACTCTAGTAGGCGACTTGAGGTGCACATTCGACAACCTCGAAAATATGACATTAAGCTCAATCCGGAAAAATTAGTCTTGGCGTTCGGTAGGAAAGCTCTTAGGCTTCATTGTGTCCGGTAGAGGAATTGAAGCAAACCCAGCCAAGATCAAGCTCTGTCACAATTGGATATTCAAAGACCTCAAACAAATACAAAATTGAGTGGATGCGTGGCGGCTCTAAGCCGCTTTATTTCCGTTGTGAGAAAAGGCGTTACCCTTTTGCCTCCTCCGGCGCACCGAACACTTGAGTGGGCGGATGCCGCCTGACGGACTCGAAGAAATAAAAGCCATATTGGCAACAAATCCGGTCCTGGCGCGCCCAACATGGGCGAACCAATGCTATTATATATCGCGCAACACATCAAGTTGTCGTGCGGTGCTCGTCGTCGAGCGAAAGCGGACGGACACCGGTTCCCTCTTCAAAAACCGGTTTACTATGTGTCCACTGTCCTAACTCCATGCAAGTCCCGGTACCCACACTATCAAAAGATAGCATACGCGGTGTTTATGGCATCCCGGTAGCTGCGACACTACTTTCAAGAGTGTTTTATAATGGTAGCCTCCGAAGTACCTCTTAACGACATTATAAACAACCGCAACGCGACGTGACGGATTGCTAAATGGGCCATAGAGCTCCTTCCATTCGACATAACCTATAAGCCACGACGAGCTATTAAGTCGCAGGTTTGGGCCGACTTCGTGGCCGAATGGGCCGAAGCCGAACTCCCTAAAGAGTATGGCGCATACTCCAATTGGATCATGCACTTTGCGGCTCCAAAATGTTGGCGGCACTGGGGCTGGCGTCGTCTGGCGTCCCCAACCGGGACACAGTCAATATGTCCTTCAAATAATGTATACGGACTCCAACAACGCGGCGAATCGAGGCCCTTCGCACGGCCTCGGATGGCGATCTCCATGGGCATTAAATGCCTAGAGGTGCCGAGATTGAACCTCGCGATATCTCAAATAAGCGGAGACTTTGATGCCAAAGATCCAAAAATGGCAGCGTACCGCAATGCGGTCTTAAAAATGTCAGCCGCAGTTGAAGGGCTCGAATTTCATCATATAGCCGGGATAACAACCGGCGGCGGACTTATTAGCGCGCATCGGCGCAAAAGCGCGATGCCGTCCGCTAACATCTTCTGGAGCGGCTGTTCAAGCCATCCGTACTATGGGAAGGAGTCCGGAAATAACAATCCGGACCCAACCGTCTTGCGACACGAACACTCGACACAATCGGAGGCTCGCCACCGAGATAACACCCTCCGCCCACGAAATAATGGCGGTTATCACCCGTGGGCGGAGCCATTCCTAGCCTACCTAACTAGGCAGGAACTCCCGAAGACTAAAATGAGGCTCGCTGCATAGTCTGGCGATCCAAAGCCTATAAAGTCCATGAGGAGAGCTCTATAAGAAAAGCACAACAACAGTCCTTCAAAGGTGTATCTCCGAAGAGGAAGGCGAAACCTCTGGCTGAAATTCATGCGGACTGGGTGGGAACCACGCGCAGCCGGGCCCTTGTAGGCAAGGCCTTCCGTACAGGATTTTATTGGCCGACGGCCGGGAAGATCTTGTGATATTTAGTCCAACGATCGTCGGTTGCCAGCTTTTGCTAACCAAAGCCACATGCCAGCCACCGACCTCAAAACTATACCCATCACCAGGCGTTCGCGGTGCAGGGGTTTGACATGGTTGGACCCCTTAAGGGAGGAACCCACAAGCAAAAATACCTATTGGTCATGGTGGATAAATTCACCAAATGGATAGAGGCCAAGCACTGTTAAAGCGGCGAATCCGGGCCGATGATAGACTTCATATCGGGGTAGTGCACCGTTCTGGCGTCCCCCAGTATCATCGCGATAGCGGCACCAACTTCACGGCCGATGAGGTCAAATTATGGTGCAAAAACATGGGCATCAAGCTCGATTACGCCTCAGTCTATCACCCTCAAATCAACGGTCAAGTCGAGCGGGCTAACGGTCTAATCATGAGCGGCATTAAACCCAGACTAGTGCGGTCCCTCAAGGACTCTAACACGCACTGGGTTGAGGAGCTCGACTACGTACTCTGGGGGCTGCGGACGACGCCGAATCATACTACCAGGTTCACACCATTTTTATGGTGTACGGCGCAGAGGAAGTCTTGCCCTGCGACTTAATTCATGACTCACCTTGTGTGCGCATGTATGAAGAAAGAGAAGCCGAGCTCGATCGGCAGGACAGTTTGGACGCATTGGAGGAGGAGCGCGACGTGGCAAAAGCTCGTTCCGCATTTTATCAACAGCAGGCTCGAAGATATCAAAGCGAGGGAAATGCGGGCCAAAGCTTACAACATTGGCGAACTAGTTCTCGCTGCCGGACAAGAAAAGGACAAACTCAAGCCCAAATGGGAAGGTCCCTTCATCATCGACCAGGTCGACCAGCGGAGCATACCGTCTGCAAGCGCATCGGATAACCGACTCGAGCGAACCCATGGAGCGCAGCCCGTCTGAAGATTCTATGCCTAAGCGCGGACTCGAGTTCGTCTCCTTCCTCCGTCCACATTTTCTATTTTTGCTGTCTTTTATTTCTCTCCTTCCCCTCCTTCTTCTTGAAGCCTTTAGAGGCTCGTTTGCGCTTTGTTTAGCACATACTTGACGCGCTGTCCGCTCATTATACTGGGGGCTTCTTTATGAAGCTTATTTATCTGGGCTTTATGCCCAAGCATGTGTCAAACTTCGCATGTACCTTTTACTCACCATTATATGCATCGATATGACTTAAGTTTTGGCCAAGCTGGGTTGCTGGCTCTGTGCTTACCCTCGTTCCCGATTGTTTGGCTAGGTGGTAAAGGAGCAACTCTGCGATTATTACTGCAGGGGTTAGCGGATGTGTACCTCGGTGGGTGAAGCCAAAGCTAAGCGTTCTTAAGGGAATATTCGGTCGGTGAACTGAAAGATGATTTTTAACTATTTATCCATCTGCCCCAGATGATTTTCTGCTTTTTAGCAGTTTGGACATACACTTTAGGGCATGCCTCCCGAGAAAGGAACCCATAGCGGAACTATTCTCCACGGAAGATGTTTCTTACTATCCATGTAATATAACATAACTAGTTGGGCACTTATGCGATACAACAATAATGACCCCTCGCCTTGTCTCCATGCATGCCCGGTTCTTACATAACCGCGAGGTATTCGGACACACTCGGACTATTGGGTCCCGAGGTGAAGCGAAAAGGTCCCCTATGACAAGCGATCTACAATCCGGCTAGAAGACATTTTTCATGTCATATTCAATTACATAGTCAACTCGACTAATTGTATTCCTCCTCAATGCCATCTAATAGGCTATCTAATTTACAATCTTGCTGGGAATATTTGGCGGCCAATTCTACTTGACCATACACTAAGCTTACAGGGATCTCCTTCCCATCAGGCCCCACAGTCCGACCTCGGCCATGTGGTTTGGGTCAACAACCGTGTGCAGCGTCTTTACCATGGCCCGAGCCTCCTGGCGCCTTGATGACGAGCCGATATCTTCCATAGTCGGAGCGCCGCCGTGCTCCTTGAAGCCGCTCTGCCAGCTCCCCAATGCCTTGAGGCGGGGAGATAGATAGCCACAAGGCGAGAGTGCGCCTTTCATCACTGCCGAACTTCGTTCGTGCAGGTAGCGCGATTCGGGAAGAAGATCACCCGAAGAATTGGGCATCTCCTCCTCGGGATTACCTGTGAGCAAACCTACATACATGCTTATGTTAGTCGCCTCCCTCGCGAACTCTTTCAAAGTTCGTTCAAGCACTCTTGAAAATGCTGCGGCGAAGCCATCGATTCTCCTTCTGGTCGGACAAGCTGAGCACGAACATCCCTTAGTTCCTCACCCGGTTGGGTGTTGGCATCTTGGAAGTTATTTTTCTCTGCTGCACCCTCGTAAGCACGCTCTCTTGACCTTTAGCTGGCGCGAGGAGCTATTGCTTGTCGGATCCATCCGGCGCTATCTGCAATGTTAATGTCAGATTTATGCACACACCGCACTTTGAAACTACCTCTACTTGAAGGGAATATTTTACGGAGGAGTCTTCATGGCTTCCCGGTCGCGGCGATCTTGACCCCAAGTTGAGCCTTGCACTCTTCAAGCTCTGGGACAAGCGGGTATTCTTTTGGTAGAACCTGCATTCAAATGATCCTTAAATCAGATATCCTTACTATTTTAAGTCTTGGGGACTCTTGGCATATATAAGTGTCAAAATTCCTTACCGTATTTCATTCACATACTGCTCCGTAGCTCGGCTGAAGCCATCTTAAGCGGCGGCAGTGCGCTTCCCTGAAACTAAAGGCGTCCAACGCCTCTTGGGAAAACATGTCGTCACGTAGAATAGTCCGTGGCGCCTATGATTCATGGCGGTCTCCACCTCCGACTTGGTGGCGGACAGTCTGTCGGCATCCTCCGTTGGAGGAGCATTGACCTGCGCCTCGTGTTTGTACCCCTTACGGTCGGCTTTTGAGCCTGGTTGGCGGAGGTCCGATTAGCAACTTCTCGAACTCAGTCCGCGGCGCTCTTTTCCTAAAAAACCACAGCGTCGGTATGCCTCCGGGAACCTCTCCTTAAAACACGATGGCACATCATACCGTTGCGGCGGCGTCTCGAGTCGTACCGCACTTCTTTCCGCTTCTTTGGACGAGCTGCCTTGTTGGGCGGCGGCGGCGGCACTCGGCTTCCGTTCTGAAGGCACCCCTGCGAAACACCATCAAATCGTGGTGATTAGAAGTAAAACACGGGTGGGTCATGGTATCCGGACTTGATCCGCGGTTACAGGAGGCGGAAATAATCCGGGGTAGTCGGCCATAATGGCAACAAAGCATTATCGATGCTAAGTTGGTGGAACACCCATCGATCTGCTCCACCTTTATATCCGGGTCCTCTTGGAGGCGGATCGAGGACCGTTCGGATCCTCGGGTTGTGGGGGCGGGCTGTGTATCTTCTCCACGGCCGGCGCGGTTCTGCGTAGAAACCATGAAATGAGATATTTAACCACGGGAACATGGATCGGACAGGCCACAAAGATATTTTCTTACCCAACCGAGGATTATTGAAGAAAACCCGCTCGATGGACTGATGCGGAGAAAATCCTCCTCTTCCCTTTGTACATGGCGGACAAGGTCTTCACCAGTTCGGTGACCGATCCCGCACACTGCGGCCATGGCGGGTGGCATCGTCCTCCCGTTGAAGTCCCACATGGGGTGGCCCCTATATTGGGCGGCTGCACTCCCCTCATAATGCAGATTGCCATGACTCCAATCATGGTCAATCCGGCATGAGCCGATAATCTTATTCGGCTCATCAAGTAAGGACATCGATCATTTTCCCCTCAGGGGGCTCGCGAGCGCCAGCTTAAGGCGCTTCTTGGAGGAGCATTGCTAAACTCCGGAAGGCCGATCCGAACAGGATCCGGCAGCGGTAAATCCTCCATGTAAAACCATTCCGAAGGCCAGTCTTGGACGCCTTCTTCGGGGTTCGGATAGATATCTGGTCGGTGATGCGCCATAGTTCGGCTCCGCCCACTTGATATATTGACCCCTCATGAGAGCGAAGTCTGGGCAGAATAATATCTTCCACAGCGCAAAATGAGCCTCGATGCCCAAGAACAGTTCGCAAAGGCCCTGAAGCCCGCGATGTGCAAAATGGAGGCAGGCGTAAGGTGGTGCAAGCTGGAGGCCGTAGAACTCAAGAGCCCCGGAGAAAGCGGATGAATTGGAAATCCGAGTCCTCTTACTAGATAAGAGATAAAGCACACCGCTCTCCTTTAGAGGATCGGGGACACTCTCCGCTTGCTTTCCGCCCTTGTAGGTGGCAAGTCCGGCTCGAACGGAACCATGAAGGCGGTGGAAGAAATCCCTTGGTTTGGAGTATAACTAGCTCGCTATGCGGGACGAGCATCTCTCCCAATTTCGGCTGAGGGTGGGGCCGAGAGGAGGAGCGTCGATTGTCCATGATGGAATGGGTTTTTGTCAGAGGCGCTCCGATGAAAGCTCACGGAGGGGGGATGGTGTGACTCAGATCTAGATCCTCGTCCCTTTTATAGGCGGCTCATTTGCGCAGCTAGGGGTGTAAGTGTAAAAATACCCTGGCTTTTCGCATTCGTTCAAACACGTGGAAAATGGCCGTTATTGGGCGTAGAAGCCAAGGAGCGCAGCATTTATCAGAAGCCGGACACTATTCGACAAGTCTATGGAATTTGGAGAAGAACCCGCCTCGCAATGCCGAAGACAATCAATGCGCGGACTCATCGCCATTGAAGCCTGGTTGGGAGGCTCTTGAGGAGTCTGGATTAGGGGTGTCCGGATAGCGAACTATCACCGTTGGCGGACTCTGGACTATGAAGATACAAGATTGAAGACTTAGTCCGTGTCGGATGGGACTTTCCTTGGCGTGGAAGGCAAGCTTGGTGATCTGGATATGTAGATCTCCTACCATTGTAACCGACTACTGTGTAACCCTAACCCTATTCGGTGTCTATATAAACCGAAGGGTTTTGGTCCGTGGGGCGAACAACAATCATACCATAGGCTAGCTTCTAGGGTTTAGCCTCTCACGATCTCATGGTAGATCTACTCTTGTACTACCCATATTATCAATATTAATCAAGCGGGGGTAAGGTATTACCTTCATGGAGAGGGCCGAACACAGGTAAAAACATCGTGTCCCTTGTCTCCTGTTACCATCCGCCTAGGCGCACAGATTGGGACCCCTACCTTAGATCCACGGTTTGACACCGGCAGCAACCTTTAATATGAAGTCTGTCGCTTTTATTATTTTGCGATCACAAGTTCGCCTGGCGCTCAATTTTCTCTTACACTAAATGCTCCATGGCTTGAGCCTAGCCTCCACGGTCCCCTTCCTTGGGTCCCTAAACATCCCGGATGTGGAGCACCCTCTCAAGCATCTCGATGGTTTGAGGTGCTTCAACACCTCGACAAGTGGGGTTGATTACCCTCTCGAAGAACTTGTCCTTGGAGGGCTCGGCGGCCATGGCGATCTAGATCTATCGAGAAAACAACAAGAAAGATGAACATGATATTTCTCGTCGATCTGATGGTCAACACGTTCGGGGGTATATAAAGATTTTTTTATCTTGGGGACAAGCAAGCGGGAGAAAACTTGGTCAGGAAGGTAATCGAGGTGGGCACGCTGGCTCACCAGGGTTGCCTTCCTGGTTATTCTTATTTTCCTAATTTTGTAATATTCCAAAACTAACAAAAATATATTTTGCGGATTTTTGAGTCCCTCTTTTCACGATTACGGAGTGTTTAGGAAGGTTTCTTTTATGTGTTCCTCTGGTGTCATAGTTTGGTTAATATTGCTTTCAACATTAATGGGCGTACCTGAGATATAATGTTTGATTCTTTGCCCATTGACCACCTTCGGGTTAGTTCGTTCGGCATTATTTATTCTTATAGCTCCAGAACGATAAACCTCTTCAATGCTATATGGTCCTTCCCATTTGGAGAGAAGTTTTCCTGCAAAGAATCTGAAATGAGATTTGTACAGAAGAACATATTCTCCAACTTTAAATTCCCGCTTTTGGATTCTTTTGTCATGCCATCTTTTAAGTTTTTCTTTAAATAATTTGGCATTTTCATAAGCTTGGGTTCTCCATTCATCTAGTGAGCTAATATCAAATAACCTCTTTTCACCAGCAAGTTTGAAATCATAGTTGAGTTCTTTAATTGACCAATATTCTTTATGTTCTAACTCGAGAGGCAAATGATAAACTTTTCCATAGACCATTTTATAGGGAGACATGCCCATTGGATTTTTATAAGTTTTTTAGTAGGCCCAAAGTGCATCATCCAATATTTTAGACCAATTCTTTCGGGACCTATTAACAGATTTTTGTAATATTAGTTTTATTTCTCTATTGCTAAGTTCAACTTGACCACTAGATTGAGGATGATAAGGTGATGCAATTCTATGGTTGACATCATACTTAGCAAGCATTTTACGGAAATCACCATGAATAAAGTGTGAACCACTATCAGTCATTAAGTATCTAGGGACTCCAAAACTTGGGAAAATAACTTCTTTAAGCATTTTAATGGAAGTGTTATGATCATCCCTACTAGTTGGAATAGATTCTACCCACTTAGTAACATAATCAACAACAACCAAAATATGTGTATTCCCATTAGAGGAAGGAAAAGGTCTGATATAATCAAAACCCCAAACATCAAATGGTTCAACAGCAAGAGAATAATTCATAGGCATTTCCTGACGCTTACCGATATTACCAACTCGTTGACATTCATGACAAGATAAAACAAACTTATAGGCATCCTTGAAGAGAGTAGGCCAATAAAAACCAGATTGCAATACCTTGTGAGCAGTTCTATCTCCCGCATGATGTCCTCCATAAGCTTCGGAATGACATTTCCGTAGGATTTTTCCCTGTTCATGCTCAGGTACACAACGTCTAATAATACCATCTACTCCTTTATAAAGATTTGGGTCATCCCAAAAGTAATGTATTAAATCATACACTGGTGCGTCTCGGTCCTAAACAAATGGTTTTTAACCCCTTTCTACGACGGCATTTGGAACCGTCGCCAAGTGAAGTGTGTGTGATAGGGTGTCCTTCCCACATGACCTAGTAATCATCGGGGATAGGCCCTCCACAGGACCAGCTGGGGCCGTGTGTGATCGAGGCGAGCATGAAACCCAATAAATTCCGTGGGTATGTACATCCCACACGGTGTCTGAGAAAATCATTTGGTAGGTATGTACATCCCACACGGTAATCCTAGAAAATCATTTCCTTAGGTATGTACATTCCACAAGGTGAATCCCAGAAAAACTTTTCCGTTCGTATGTATATCACACACAGTCAATCCAAGTAATATGTTTCCATTCTTATGTACATCCCACACAGTCAATCAAGGGAAAGCGTTTCGTTAAATGCGTACATCCCACAGTTTTATGTATAGCTTCGTGTGTGAAAGGTGTAACTATCACACACGGTGCCTTAACTAACTATTTGCTTTTATCAACTATATCACACGATTTGATGAAGAAAACAGTGTGGCATTGGGCTATCCATCATAGCGCTTTTGTCGGCGTCACGAGGCAGGGGTCCCAGACCTCCTGCCTGCCTTACAGTAGCTCCGGCTGACCCGTATAGCCCATCTTCACCGGCAAACATTCAAGACCTTCACGAGGCCAAGCCTCACGAGGCCAGACGACACAAGACCTCCACGGGAGCGGCCTCACCAGGCTGGCTCGCGAAGGGCGGAGAGATCAAGGCAAGGCACACCTCGCGAGGTTCAAGTGACGCAAGCCATGACGACTGGAGCCAGGTGGGCGCCATGCGGGTGCCAGTGCACACAGTGTCCTCGTTTCCTCTTTGGTGCTAAAGGGGCAAGCGCATGCGAGGAGTCCCGAGGCATCAGGCAAAGGTTTCCATATGGAGCACACCGTGGAGCCCAAGATGGCGTCACCACCAGAGCCTTTGGCAAGCGAAGACCACCTTTAGTCAGGATAGCTTGTACTAGTTGTCTCCCTTTGAATTTGGCCGTTGTTGGCCCCTTGGCCGCTCAATATTTGGGGAGAGGACGGGGCCTCTATAAATAGGACTAGCCACCACGGTGGGAGGAAGCAGATTGAGATCATCTTCACCCACACAAGTTCACCAAGCACAAGAACACCTCACCTTAGGAGGCTGTTCTTCCCTTGTACTCTTGATCCTCGGCCAGAGGCAATCCACCACACCACTGCTGTAGTAGGGCATTACACCACAGCAGTGGCCCGAACGATATAAATCTCATGTCTCTTGTGTTACGGGTTCGTCGAGCTAGCCTTTGAGATCGCGGTGAGGTTGAGGCGTGATTAGGTAGGGGAGATCTTCGTGCGCACCCGGTGCTCGAACCTCAAAGTTTTGCGGAACCGAAATATGACATTTGGCGCGCCCGGTAGGGGTGTCTTTGAGCTTTCCTTCCACGGTTGATCCGCCAACACTCGCGGCTCGATGCCCGGCGACCGAGGACCAACGCCCGTGCTGGGCAGCTTGTCCAGCCAGGTAGCCCGTTGCCCAAAGACCTCAACCCGCGCCCAGGCAGCCGCGGACCGCCCGAGCGCCCGCGAAGCGCGTGCGGCGTGGTCACACCGTCGCCCTTACTCCACGACAAGAGCAAGCAGCCGCAAGGGCCTCAAGCCACGCTGCGGCCAAGGCGCCGCACACCCGATGGGAACAAGCAAACATGAGGGCCGCGCTCACGGTGGCTCGGGAGCTGCTGCGATGCCGGCTGATGGAAAGCGGCCGAGATGCGTTGCTGGAGCGCGTCATCGAGCTCCTGGATTCCGCGGCCTTGGGGACCCCTTACGCTCCGGCTTACGCCCGAGAGCGGCCGGATCGCATGGAGGCCTCGCCACGCTTCGCGCAGGCGCGCGCAGGCTTCGCCGACACCGGCGCGACCAGCAGCACCGGACGTCCAATCGCACCTGCGGCACCTCCGGCGAACGCGGCGTCGCCACCTACGGCCTCGGCGAATGCCTCCCTACCATCCTCGGCGGTGCTTTGGGCGGGCAACATGGGCGTGGGGTACTTGGCCGAGGTCATCGGCGACGGCCTCGAGGCCTCGTGCCCGCATGGTGGACTAGGAGTACCGATGGAAGGCGACCACGGCTCGAGCGAGAGCAGTGGGAAGAGGAGGCGCCAGAAGCGAGGCCTTCGAAGCCTCCGGGAACTTCGCGCCCGTCTGGCGACAACAACTCTTGGGTCTGCTAATCTCTCGGAGCAAGCTTACACTAACCATGGGTCGCATGGGAGTATCAGTCCTGGCGCGGATGGCAGCCCCAGCTCTGGCCTCCCTTCCGCCGGGAGGCGCGCAGGGCTGCGGGGAGGGCGGGAGCAGGCCCCTCCCGCCTTTGCCGGGCGGGGTGCCCCGAGGCAGGCCCTCTGGCGTGGGCGCTAGTGAGCCTTCCCGGCGAGAGGACCCGTTGTCGCCCGCGCCCGCGTGGCGTCCCCTTGCTTAGGCGTCGTCCTGGTTTACGGGCGCCTCAATGATGGTCGAGGTGGCGCAAAGCGGGCCCTCGTCTGCGATATAGTAAGGCTCACGCCTGTGAAGGTCTCCGCTCGTGACACTCTCACGTAATAATGAGTGGGGATGTACACGCCCCGGAGTCCCAGGAGTGCCGCCCTCAGGCCGCGGGGGCTCCGTCCCACGTCGTAGTGGCAGCACTTAGCTCCGCGCTGGTGAGAATACAAGTAGACTAGACTAGGCGCCGGACGCGGCCATTTGCTTTTAACCTCTTTTATGTGGCCCTGCTTTCTAGGTTTGGATTTAAGTTTGAAGTCGAATTTTCATTGGTGTGCGTGGGGGGTGCCTTTTCTCGTTCATGCGATTTCATGCAATCTGGTTCCTTACCTTGATTTGGAGTTTGCACCCACTGCCTCCCCCTCGCGAGCCCCTCGCGAGCCGGGGCTGGGTATAGCATGCGCGCTGCACTCATGCTCTGCCATCGCCGACGCTTGCTTATCGCGAGGCCCTCTCGGACGGATCGACAGGCTCCTCAGAAACCCCCAACCTCACGAGCCAGTTCGGGACCTGTCCTGGCTAAGGTAAACCACAGCAGGAAACTCGCAGCAGGGCTTACGGGGTCATGAAGACACATATCCAGCTTGGCCTAAAAAGTAGAGGAAGTAATCTGTTCACATGAGGGGCTCTGCCTCTCAAAATGCTCTTACAACCTCCAGGGCCGTGCCCGAGTTTTCGCATGTAGGATAAACAACAGGGAAGCACGGGTTCAATCGGACATGTCACTCACGACGTCCCCCGGGTCGCCTTCAGACGCGTCACTAGCATCGCTGTCGCCGTCGCTGGCACCACCATCACCGTCACCAGCACCGCCCTCGCTGTCGTCGACCACGTCACCTTCGTCCGCCGCGACAACCACCACATCGTCATCGGAAGTAAATGCCTTGACCAACGCATCCACATTGTCTTCCACCCATCGCGCCAGGTCACCCTGGGTGGACTCGGGTACGGGGGCAATGGCGGCGTCAAAATCGAAGTTGGGGTAAGTGTTCTGGAGGTGGCTAAAGACGCGGGAGAAGGCGCGCCCGAGCAGGCCTCGACTCCTCTCTTCAACAAGCCGGTGAGCCCTCTCGGATCGGTTCTCCAGACGCGTCACCACATCGGTGAAGAAGCAGAGGTGACTGGCATAATCGTTCGCGTGGGGATGAGGGGCATTTTCGTCGCGGATGTGGACCAGCGCCGTGTTGGACCTGTTCCTGAGGTCCTGGAGCATGGTGGCGTTTATGCGCTCCAGCATCCACCGTTGAAGCACTTCCTCCCTGCTCTGCTGCGCGAAGGACTCGGTGTTGGTGACTCGCTGCTGAAGAGAAAGCAGCTCGGCGCGGGCGGAGGCTAGCTCAGCCTGCGTCGAGACCAGGGTGGCCGCAGCGGCCTTCTCGCGTTGCTCCACCTCAGCCAACTCTGTACTAAGGGCGGTAGTCTGGCCCACGGCTTCGGCCTCCACAAGCTCCAGCTTCAGGTCGTACCTGCCGACAAGATCTGCGCGTGCCTTGGCCACCCTGCTTCGACCCCCTCCTGGATCCTCGCCTCGTGCACGTTAGCGGCATCCTCTACTTGGTCAACCTGGCGCTCCCTCGTCTCCAAACCTCTCAAGCTCGAGGCTGCGCTCCATGGCTTCGAGCGCCAGCGCTTCCTCACGCTTCAGGATCTCTTCCTCCTCGGTAGGTGTCCCCCTCATCGACGCAAGGGCGGCCTTGCGCGTTTCCACCTGTTGCTCCAAGGAGGCGCTCCAGGCTTGGAGCTCCCATGCGCGTTCTCTGTGACCTCGCGGCGAAGGTCCGCTTCCCGGGCCTCTTCCAGGGCCTGAGTGCAGGCCTCACGCGAGGCCGCAAGGGACACCTCGGCCTTTGCATTATCAAGTTCGCGCTGGTGGCGCCCGAGGTTGATGGCCACCTTCAGTTTATGCCGCTCCTCCATCAGCCGAAGACCCTCGGCCTCGAGACACGCGTCTACATCCACGAGTTCTCCACCGAGCCGGCGCAATGCGCCCACTGCCTCCTGAAAAAGCTCGTGGCGGACGATGCTTCGTTGTTGCGCAAGCTCAAGCACGCGACCGATCCCGTCCCGTGGTGGGGGTTGCAGACGGGACCCGAAGTGGATCGCCCCATTTCGGCAGGGGGCTGGGGGCTGGCACCCCCCGATCACCAGCTGGGCTTCAGCGGGAGCCCGATTAAGTCGAGGCTCGCTACTCGAAGAGGAGGCCAAGACCGAAGCCATCCAGCCACCGTCCACAACAAGAGGAGGAGACCTTGGCACACTCGCCGCACCTCCGGCGAGGCCACGAAGAAGATACGACAGGAGCGAGGGTTCGAGACAGCAAGCTGTTATGTCTGTCTCTCAGACCAACCTCGCACCATGGGCGGCATGCTGGCTCGGGACGCTCAAGGCCAGTGGGAGACTCGAGGCAGGAGGAGGCTGCCTCCTGAGAGGCTTCACGACTTTAGCAGAAGGGATCTTGAAAGGCCATCGTCAGGAAGGGAAGCAGCACTCAAGGGATCACAAAGATAAGGTACTTTCTCATTTATGGCAATGTACTTCCTCTGCTTCAATGGCTGGAGGGCACCACCGCTGCAGCCTGAGGACCCCTTCCTCTGGCGGAGTGCTTCGAAGTGCACGCGAAGCCTGCCGAAGCGCTGTAAGTGTCGGCTAGAACAGGGCGCGACTGGAGAAGCGCCCAAGGAGACGACCTCGGGAGCGCCAAGCTGGGGAGAGCTGTCAAGCTCCGCCACACGACGGCCGGCTGAGGCCTTGGGAACTTTGGCCTCAAGGGCAGCGGGCCGCACCGCCCCGGGGCGAGAGCCTCGGGCTCCCGAGGATGGTGCCTCAGGAGCCTCAGGCGGCGCACCTCGGCACCCGCGCATCCGGCCTCCGACGGCACTTGCCCCCTGCGTCCACCCTTGGGGAAAGATCGGCGCCGATGACAAGGAGAGGAACCACGGTGACGGGGTTCTCACGGGGCCCCACAAGGCCGACTGGACGGAACCCCCATTCATCGAAAGGGGGCATCTGCCCCGTGAACTCCACCCTGTTCGAGCAGCTATATAGGAAACAGCCCTCCCACGACAGATCACCTGGCGAGGGGTCACCGGCCAAGACTTCGAGCATCGTACTTTGTGCCTCGGCCGGAAGCCCCGACTCCTGAAGCCTCATGCGATCCTGGTCGCCGGCCAGAGCCCACATCGGCTGGGAATCGCACTGGAGTGGGGAGATGCAACATCGGAGGAACTCCTTCATCACCTTGGGCGCAGTCACACCAAGATCCTTCATCCTCCTCAGCCGGAGCCAGACGAAAGCGAGATGGGAGCTCTCGAGCTGCTCATGACCCCAGCCGAAGCTGGGGACAGCGGGTGACGACGGAGGAGAGAGCAGGGGGCTGAGTACTCCGACATCAACATACACCCACCGCGTCCGAAACTCGCTCGTAGACGGCAGGAGATCAAAGTCAATCCAGGGCAGCTGTCGCCGCCACGGCACAGGCTCGGCACCCGAAAGCAACTGCAGAAAGTCGAGACGCGTGCAGCGAGAAGAAATGGCGCAAGAGGGCCACAAAGGGAGCAATGCCCACGGCCTCGCAGAAAAATGCAAAGACGGTGAGAAGGGAGACAGATTGGGGATCAAGGTGCAACATATGGATCTAATAGTGGGAAAGCACGACATCGAAGAAGGTGGAGAAGGGAGGAACCAGGCCAGCCCACAGGGCGTCGATGAAGAACTGGACCTCAGTGGCCTTCCTATCTATGGTGGCTCGGGATGCAGGCCAGGCCACCGTCCCTCCCCATTCGTTGAAGCTGGTAGCGAGCGCTGGGCGGACCTTATCCATGGCCTCCTGGTTGAGCACCCTTGATCGGTGTGGCCAGCGGGCTCGACGGCCGGAGGTGAGCTGGCTGAGGAAAGGGGCTTCTTCCCTTTCTACGTCCGGTTCGGCGCCATGGCGACAGAGAGGACTGAGCTCGGGTCGGATTGGAAGAGGAAGCAGAGGTACGAGGAAGCAAAGAAGTTGGGGAGTGTGTTGCCAGCAATAGGGAAATAAGCGTGTGGGGGCCGTGGCGCGCCTAGCGAGGTAATTTCAAAGGCTGCATGAGGAAGCGGGCCGCCCACGTCTGTCAATCGCCATGTAGCCGACCAAGGTCATGAGCTTTGGGGCCAGTGGCGCTCACTTGCCCTTTGGCCGCCTCGAAGCCAAATCGGCGCACCTTGGGCCGGGGCTACTATCGGCGTCACTGTGAGCAGGGGTCACGGACTTGCCCTGCGGCCCATGGTGTGGCTCCGCCCGGCGTCTGTCTGGCCTATCTTAACCAACAAACATTCAAGACCTTGGCGAGGCCAAGCCTCATGGCGTGTGACCTAAGACCTCCTCGGGAGCGGCCTCACCAGGCTGGCTCGCGAGGGGCAGAGAGATCAAGGCAAGGGACACCTCGCGAGGTTCAAGTGATGCAAGCCATGACAGTGGGAGCCAGGCGGGCGCCAGCGTGCATAGTGTCCTTGTTTCCTCTTTGGTGCTAAAGGGGCAAGCGCAGGCGAGGAGTCCCGAGGTATCCGGCAAAGGTTTCCATATCGGTGCAACAAGACCAAGAACAACATGACGGCAGGACGGAGGTCACCGTGGAGCCCTAGACAGCGTCACCGCCAGAGCTTTTGGCAGGCGAATACCACCTTTAGTCAGGAGAGCTTGTACTAGTTGTCTCCCTTCGAATTTAGCCGTTGTTGGCTCCCTTCCTGCTCAATATTTGGGCAGAGGACCAGGGCCTCTATAAATACGACTAGCCACCACAGTAGGAGGCAACAGATTCAGATCATCCTCACCCACACAAGTTCACCAAGCATAAGAACACCTCACCTCAGGAGGTTGTTCTTCCCTTGTATAGTTCATCCTTAGCCCAAGAGGCAATCCACCACACCACACTGGAGTAGGGTATTACACCACAAGGGTGGCCCGAACTAGTATAAATCTCGTGTCTCTTGTGTTGTTGGTTCGTCGAGCTAGGCTTTGAGATCGCGGTGAGGCCGAGGGCGTGATTAGGTAGGGGGAGATCTTCGTGTACACCCCAGTGTTCGAACCTCGAGGGTTTTGCCGAAACCCAAAATCCGACAGCTTTTACTGCTAGAACTGTTTGCAAAGGTCCATGACATATTTAGCAGGTTTATTAGTTTTCAATTAATAATTCCAGTATTACGCAAAATCACATTTCATATCGAACAGCTGTTTGGCAATTTCATATCAGGCACATAAATATATTGTAACATCACAGTACGGTAGCTACATGAAAACAACACAGTACAACATATAGCTAGTTCAACTTCATAAGAACAATATATTCATTTCCCTAATCGAGATCATCTAGGCTTGTCTTATCCACCTCTGCTTTCAGTTCAGTAAGAACCCGTTTTGCACGGGCCAACTCGGAAAGTGCCTCCTCCTTTGCCAACACCTTCTTAGCATAGTCTGATTTAAAAAATCTGAACTCATTCTCCACCTTCAACTTTTTATGCCGCATCTTGAAATATGCTTGAGCGTTGACAAGACTTTCTCTAAGCCTACGTGTGTCCTCTTCCTCATACATGCTCCAGAGCTTCGGAAGGCACATCTTCAAGGCTGTGGCCACTCTTGATCAACCCACTCCAAGTAAGAACACTTCATTCATCCTATAATATTTAAAACTAGATCAGTAACAATTGTAGGAAATGGGTTTATAGCAACATAGAAAATCACCAATGCTTATTTTGAAAAACTGAAGAAACATGTTAATTATGACATATCTTCTCAAAAGGATCAATGTGCAAATGAAATAATTAATCTTGAGACAACAACCAAATTACGGAACATCGAAGCTATAATTAACTACTACGGCTACAAGTTCTTAGTCATGTACAATAAATAACAAATTGAACATTTTATGAGGAAGGTAAATATAGCTGCAACAGCGTAGCGACAATGTTTGGATGACGGCAAATTGATACTAACAGGTGTGTACATGCACAAATTTAGTAACATAGAACTAATAGCACTAAGGCCGTCCACTATGTATGCCAAAAATAGGGTAAAGATAACTTTTGCTACATCTACATAGCGGTGCCTGCCTTTGGAGGCGATCTGCAACAAAAAATATCGGGGCCGGACTCCAGAACGCGTGGTTGCTCCGATGCCCAGATTCGCCGTGCCATAAAGATTTAGTATTTCTTTGCTTGGCTGCTCGGATGTGTGGACCAAAGTTGGCTGCACAAACTTGTCGGCGTTACAGGAGCAGGGGTCCCAAGACTTGCCTGCCCATGACTGCTTGGCGTGGCTCAAGTGGGGGCCCAGCCACGGCCAGCTTCATCGGCTCAAGCTCAAGACCCTCGCGAGGCCAAGCCTCATGAGGCGGACTGACAACCCAGCTTCACCAGCTCAATCTCAAGACTCGGATGCTGAGGGAGTCCT
Organism: Aegilops longissima; assembly: GCA_021605205.1. Taxonomy (NCBI): domain Eukaryota; kingdom Viridiplantae; phylum Streptophyta; class Magnoliopsida; order Poales; family Poaceae; genus Aegilops; species Aegilops longissima. The sequence goes on from JAHIAM010007213.1 coordinate 45,535, forward strand.
AGATTAGGTGGTGTCCGGATAGCCGAACTATCACTGTTGGCGGACTCTTGGACTATGAAGATACAAGATTGAAGACTTCGTCCCGTGTCCGGATGGGACTTTCCTTGGCGTGGAAGGCAAGCTTGGCGATACGGATATGTACATATCCTACAATTGTAACTGACTCTGTGTAACCCTAACCCTATCCGGTGTCTATAAACCGGAGGGTTTTAGTCCGTAGGACGAACAACAATCATACCATAGGCTAGCTTCTAGGGTTTAGCCTCTCTGATCTCGTGGTAGATCTACTCTTGTACTACCCATATCATCAATATTAATCTAGCAGGAGTAGGGTTTTACCTCCATCGAGAGGGCAGAACCTGGGTAAAACGTCGTGTCCCTTGTCTCCTGTTACCATCCGCCTAGGCGCATAGTTGGGACTCCCTACCGAGATCCGCGGTTTGACACCGACATTGGTGCTTTCATTGAGAGTTCCTCGTAGCCGTCATCCTTAGGCCGATGGCTCCTTGATCATCAACAACAACATGGTCGAGGTGAGACTTTTCTCCCGGACAGATCTTATATTCGGCGGCTTTGCCTGCGGGCAATTCACTTGGCCATCTGGAGCAGATCGGCTTCGCCCTGGCGCCGAGTTAGATTTGGGAGTTTGAACTACGGCCCGACATCGCGGAGACTTGATCTTGACCGGTTGAGCCTGACCAAACGCGCCGCTTGTCTCGATGGGCACGATCTAGCTCTGCCGCCGAGCGATTGCCACGGAAAGCGCACCGGTGTCGCTCCGACCCTTAGATCGGGCCGACTCCGCCGATCGAGGGCGAGTGGTTGGACACCGCCTCGGGGGCTATGATCTCTCTGGCGATTGAGCGAACTCCATCCTGTCGCTGCGAAGGCCGTGACTCGAAGGTGCGGAATCCTCTCCGGACTCTGAACCCTCAGCCCCCACCAATTGAATCAATTGGGCGCTGGTTATGGAGTTCACTACGCGGACATCTTCGGCACCGCCCTTTGGCGACATCCTAAATTCACTAAAGTCTCTCTCTTTATCAGGAGAGCCTGGCGGACTATGGTCGGGAAGGTTGGGATCTTGACTGACGAAGAAATTCAACGCCCACCACGCTCACTTTGTAGCCAGCCGAAAGCTTAAATGGCGTACTCGATTTGACTCCAAAGACATCGGCGGTATGGACGGCGATGTGAGAACAACCATGAACCAGCACCTATAGGATCTTGGACAACCACCTCATCCCATGATGTATACATGGTGGATACACCTAAAGGAAGTGGCGACAAGGAACAACGTGACACAATGAAGGATAAATCCCTCGAAGCAGTCAAAGCGGCAGCGTAAGCGCGCACCAAGTCCGCCTCGACAAAGGCGGCAGCCACAGACCCAACCATACAGCAGGGTGAACCGGTGGGCGGCGAACATGCTATCGAGCAACCGTCCGAACAGGACAACTTGGATAAACAACCCGTCCCGGCGAAGATAACAGTCCGAGCGACCTCACGCCGGACAAATTGTTGGAAGCGAAGAACCTCCACAAAAGGCTCGTCGCCAACTGGCGTAGCCTGAAAAAGCGAAGCGGAAGCTCAAAAGCGGCGGAAGATGCACTCGAGAATCAGATGGAGCAAAGTACTCAACACATGAGAGAAATATGGCGCGATCGCCAAACAAGAAACTACCAGCGCAAACTACTGCCCGAATTCGATGAGGAGGCGTAGAAACCCCGCAATCAAAAGAACAAAAGGCGCCGGTCGGATAGACTACCACATGGCAAACATGGGGCGACAAGCGGCGCCGCACACAAGCCCGACGCGATCGCATAGAGATTCACATCAAAGGATGGCCCGATTAGGTCCATCTATGGGCGAAAGCAAGCTCTTCAATCAGCATAACCGCCCAATATCCGAACATCACGGCACACCCAAGTATAGGGGTGCACTTTTTTAATGTTTCACCGATGAGGTCTTTGGATCCACAATTCGGCGGATTCAAACCCGTAAACATAGAGGCGCCTGGCGGAACAACAGACCACAGAGTGCGGATTGAGATTACATCCTCCACATACACATGGCTAGAGGAGATGACCTCCGCCATAAAATACTTACCCCTCAAGCTCAAAGGGCCAGCCGGCATTGGCTCAAAAGCCACCTGAAAATACCATTGGAAGTTGGTAAGAGCTCGAGGATGCTTTTGAACAAATTTTCAAGGGACTTATGTCAGTCCTCCGGATCTTGAGCGATTTAAGTCACATAACTCAACAACCGGAGAGTCAGCCATAAATTCTAGAACAGGTTCCTCATCAAAAAGAACCAAATAGTCGACTGTCCGGACGGCGAAGCCCTAGCAGCTTTCAAACACTGGCGTCGAGGAGGCGAATAGCTCGCCAGGACACCTCGGCGGAGAAGCGAGAACAATGGCTGCATTAACAAGCCTCATGACCGCTTTTGCGGCGGAGAGGATAGTTGGCTGGCAAGATGCAGTACCAGCGACCCAAGTACATCGAAGTCAGGGATGGAAATGGAAAACAACGACGCAGCAAGGACCAGCTCGGACAAAGGGAAACAACCCAAAAACACGGCAGTCAATGCGGATTGAAACTCTGGCAGAATCATAAAAACCTGCCCCTCAAGGACAACAGCGACGAGCTATCCAACCTAAACAAAATCTTGGACAAAATATGCCAAATCCACAGTACACCCGGGAAGCCTGCAAACCATACCCATAGATATTATTGGGTCTTCAAGCGTCTGGCAAACTCAATGCCGAACACAAGGGCTCGACACACCAGCGAGGGCGATGGCCACCACACAAGCGAGCAGGAAAACAAAAAATTTCCCACAAAAAGTCAAAAGCAGTGAACTCACTTCAAGTGACAAAAGGGAAAAACAGGCGGCGCCCATAGAAACACGCACCCACGGTCTATCTAGCAGATTCCCAGCGATGGTTGTCAAAACCAATCACCTTCGATCATCGAGGATTATTCGAGAAATATCGAGCAG
>JAHIAM010007214.1:0-35270 GCA_021605205.1 Aegilops longissima
TGGGTATAGTTTTGAGGGTGGTGGGTGGCATATAGCTCTGATTAGCAAAGAGCTGACAACAAGCGCATCTTTGGACTAAGTCACGAGCATCTGCTCGGGCCGTCGGCGATAAAATCCTGTCGGAATGCCTTTCCTACAAGGGCCGAGCTGCGGCGTGGTGTCCGCCTAGTCCGGCATGAATTTCAGCGGGAGGTTTCGCCCTTCTTCTTGGAGATACACCTTTGAAGGACTCGGTTGTACTTTTCTTATAAAGTTCTCCCTCATAGACCTTGTAGGCTTTAGATCGCGGACAATGCAGCGGGCCTCATTTTGGTCTTGGGAAGCTCTTGCCTAAGCAAGTAGGCGAGAATGGTTCTGTCCACAGGGCAATTACTGCCATTATGTCATAGGCGGAAGGTGTTATATCATCGGCTGAATCGCGGTTAGTGCGGCTTGTTCCGGTTTGTTAGTTCGGACTCCTCTTCCCATAATGCGGATGGCTTGAAGAGCCGTTCGGGGAAGATGTTAGGAGGGACAGCGTCGCGTTTTGCGCCAATCGTGCCGATCGTCGGCTGCTTGGTTATTATCCGGGCTCGTGATGGAATTCAAGTCCTTGAACCGGGCTGACATTTTTAGGACAGCGTTGCGATATGCTGCCATTTTGGATCTTTGGCGTCAAAGTCTCCGTTTATTTGGGATATTGCGAGGTTTGAATCGCGCACCTCTAGGCGTTGGATGCCCATGGAATTGCCATCCGGAGACCATGTAAAAGGGCCTCGTATTCGGTTGCGTTGTTGGAGTCCGTGTACATTATCTGAAATGCGTATTGGACTGTGTCGGTCGGGGACGTGTCTGACGCTTGCCCCGATCCGGCTAACATTTTAGAGCCGTCGAAGTGCATAATCAATTGGAGTATCGCCCGTATTCTTTAGGGAGTTCGACTTGGTCCATTCAGCGACAAAGTCAGCCAAAACTTGTGACTTTATAGCTCGCGAGGTTTGTAAGATATATCAAATGGTAAGAGCTCAATGGCCCATTTGCAATCCTGCCCGTCGCGTCGCGGTTGTTTATAATGTCGTTAAGTGGTACTTGAGAGGCCTTTGTTATCGAACACTCTTGAAAGTAGTGTCGGAGCTTCGGGATGCCATGAACACGCGTATGCTATCTTACGATAGTGCGGGTAGCAGGACTTGCGGGGGTTAACACATTGGATCGTAGTATCTGGTTTTGAAGAGAATTTATGCCCTTACATTTCTCGTTCGACGGCAGTACGCGCTTACAACTTGATGCGTAGCTGCGATGTATAACAACATTGGTTCGCCCGGGTTAGGCGCAGCGAGGACGGTTGTTGCCAATATGGCCTTTATTTCTTGAGTCGGCGGTGGCGGCATCCGTCCACTCGAAGTGTTGATGCGCCTAAGGAGGCGATAGAGGTAATGCCTTTTCTCCTGAGGCGGAGATAAAGCGGCTTAGACCCACGCATCGATCAATTTTGTATTTGCTTGAGGTCTTTTGGGATATCTAGCTGTGTGAGCTTCGGATTTTGGCTGGGTTTGCTTCAATTCCTCTACGGATCTGATGAAGCCAGTGACTTTCCGGTGATGCGCCGTAGCGCATTTTCGGATTCAGCTTGATGTCATATGCTCACGAGGTTGTCAAATGTGAGCCTCAAGTGCGTCTACTAGAGTTTCGGCGTGTTTAGTTTTGTGACTACGTCGTCTCGTATGCCTCTACTGTTTTGCCGATCTGGGTAGCGGACATATACGAATCATGCGCTGATATGTTGTCTGCGGCGTTTTTAAGTCCGAAGGGCATCGTGTTGAAGCAGAATGGTCCATATGGAGTAATGAATGCCGTTGCGGCGATCCACTTCGCCATCTTGATTTGATGATAGCGGAGTGTCGTCCAGGAAGCACAATGAATCGTGCCTGCGGTGGCATCGATGATTTGGTCGATCTTGGGGAGGAAGGATCCTTTGGGCATGCTTTATTTAGGTCTTTGAAATCGACACATAGGCGCCAAGATTTGTCCTTCTTTGGTACCATTACCAGGTTTGCTAGCCAATCCGGGTGCTTGATGTCTCGATGAATCCAGCTTCTAATAGTTTGGCTAGCTCTTCTCCCATTGCCTGTCTTTTGGGTTGGAAAATCGTCGAAGGGCCTGTTTGGTGGCTTGAATCCTTTTAGGATGTTTAGGCGTATACGCCAATCTGCGTGGGATTCGGGCATATCAGGGTGCCGGCGAAAATGTCCCAATTTTCGAAGGAATTCTCATGATCTGGCGTCTACATCGGGTTCAATTGTGCCTCGATGGAGGCCGTCTTTGTCGGAGTCCGTTGGGTGGACTGGAATTTTACTATTTCATCTGCTGGTTTAAAGGAGGTGGACTTGGATCTCTTATCGAGTATCACATCGTCCCTATTCACCGTGGGCGCGGCGTGGTGTATTTCCTCTGCCGCTAGGGCTTGGATAGTGCCTCTAAGGCTAATCGGCTGTCTTGTTTTGGTAGCAGTGCTATGTCCGGATCACTAACGAGAGTGATTATTCCGCGGGCCCGAGCATTTTGAGCTTCATGTACCCATAATGGAGTGCGGCTTGAAAAATTGTGAATGCCTCTCGTCCTAGTATAGCGTGATATCCGCTGTTGAGCAGGGTCACTTGGGCGTGACTTCTTCGGATCTGTAATTGTCCGGTGAGCGAATACCACATCGAGTGTGATTTTTCCTGTGCGGTAGCGCCTCCGGCTAAGGATTATTCCTCTAAAGGTTGTGCTGCTTCGCTCAATGCGGCTCCGTCTATTTCCATTTTTGAAGGGTTTCCTCGTAGATGAGGTTTAATCCGCTGCCGCCATCCATGAGGACTTTTTGTAAGTCGAAAGCCGTCCACTATTGGACAAAGTACCGGTCTTGGTGGAGCTCGGGCTGTCCGAATTTAGGTTAAATCGCTGGCGTTGAAGGTGATAGCTATGTCGCTCCATGGATTGGTTGTTGCTACTTGGTAGACTTGGCGAGGCAGCGGATTATTCGTTTCGCATATTATTTGATCACGAAAGTCTGAAGACTGTTGATACCGTACCGATGTTGTTGGAGTGGTTTTCGGGGCTAAAGCTCCTCTCCATTTTGGCCACCTGCCGTAATATCCAACATGCTCGAAGGTTATGTGTTGGGGCGGCGTATACATCTTGTGAATTTTCTGAGGTCCGCTAAGCCATCCCTCTAAATGCAGTTCCGTGCCCTTTATGGGGTCTTTGCTTTTTGGTTTTGTGTCGGTGCACGAGTGTAATGCACCCTTTTGTTGCGGACTAGGGTTGTATTGAGGGCGGATTGTCCCAAAATTATTTTGGTTGTCAGGAAACTCTCCATCGTACAGTGCTTTCGTACTATGGGCCTTGGTCGTGGCGTGTAATTTCCTGACGGTGGCGGCATTCAAAGTCCTTGTCCGTGCAATTATTGCAAAAAATTGAGATTGCGTTTTCCTCTCGGCGGTCCTTTATCCTGTCCATAACCGGGAGAATCGGCCCGATAGTGATGTCTTGTCTCGGCGGGCACTTGCGGATTAGAGATAGATCGCATATATGCAGGCGGGTGGGTGGAATTAAGTTCAGGAACCCTACCCATCTCAAGGCTCAAAGGCGAAGTTTCGAATTTGGAAGCTTGGATTGCTGGATGTTGTCCAGCGAGTGCAGTCCGATGCGACTTTAAGTTGATCTTGATCGAAGTCCGTCCCTCGCGGGAATCCGGCATGGGGGTTGAAGCCGGACATGACTAGTTTTCAATATAGGAGAAGCGTCGCCGCATTGTTCCTCTACCCTTTGCAGCGTGGTGGGTGACTGGGAGAGTTAATCACTCTCGGATCGGTTTTAAGCCCAATCTGTTTGTAGTCATGGCGACTCCCGAGGCGGCGTCGATCAAGAGCTCGTTCTGAGACGAGAGCTCTATTGGATCCGGCCGCTCGGCGAATTCGAGCTGGCGTGAAAATTGCTTTTGCGACTTGAGAGGTCATTGTAGAAGCGGTGGCGGACAGGCGGTCATAAGAAAACCACCTAGCGGATTGTTTGGCGGCGGCCAGGGCTCCTTTGGCAAAAATACCGTCCTTGAAGGCGGGAGGAGGCATCCTTCCTATCGGTGGCGACGCAGAGGAACTCTCAATGAAAGCACCAATGTCGGTGTCAAAACCGGCGGATCTCGGGTGGGGGTCCCGAGCGTGCGTCTAAGCGGATGGTAACGAGGAGACAAGGGACACGATGTTTTACCCAGGTTGGGCCCTCTTGATGGAGGTAAAACCCTACGTCCTGCTCGATTGATATTGATATTGTGGATGTTTACAGAGTGGATCTACCACGAGATCAAGGAGGCTAAACCTAGAAGCTAGCCTATGGTATGATTGTAAGGGTTGTTGATGTTGTCCTACGGACTAGAGCCATCCGGTTTATATAGACACGGAGAAGGCTAGGGTTACATAGAGTCGGTCACAATGGTAGGAGATCTACATATCCGTGTCGCCAAGCTTGCCTTCACGCCAGAAGTCCCTTAGGACACGGGAGAAGTCTTCAATCTTGTATCTTCATAGTCTTGGAGTCCGGATGATGATGATAGTCCGGCCGATGATGATAGTCCGGCTATCCGGACACCCCCTAATCCGGGACTCCCTCACCTGCCGAGCACTATTTTGAGGAAGTCCTGCAGGGCGCTCATTTAATAGAGACGCAGTGCTCGAAGGATATTATGTTTAAATGACATGTATGATTTGTGAAAACAATGTTTCAATATAATATAAGAGCTTTTTATACTTGTGTGTTCAAGTAGTAAACTACTCCTATCTGGCCGTTTATGTATATGTATATATAACTTTGAAAGATGGCAGTCCTTGGCTTATTACATTACATAGTCTTGAGGTGTTTACAAAAAGCGCTTTTCACATAATCAACGTCTTGGTCCTGTTAAGGAGGTGGTAGCGTAGCAAACTAGGCAACGGACTATAATGCTTTATCACTTTCACTTAGCCATAGGAGTTCGAGGTGGGGCTACTATATAGCCCACAGAACACCGCACTCTCGAATTCGAGACTGCGTATGTGCTGGCGAAAAATGGTCCTTCGTTAATCTGGAGAATTCTAAACATTCGGTGAGTCATCAGTGGTTGACCAGTCTCTCGCTATATCATGACGATCAGTTTTGGCTTTCTCTCTGAGGTGCTCGCCCGCGAACAGAGCACTGTCGCGATAGTTCTCACAGTGTCGCGTTAGCCGATAGAGAGCGGGCGTAAGGCAGCAAAACACAGGGTCGGGAAAACCCAACATTTGACCAAAGACATGATTGGAGCTGATGCATATAAGGCCTAACTTCGAGGCGCGAACACTCCCTAAGGTATTCGGTCTTTATAAAAGCGGGCAGAATAATGCCTAAGCCCACAGTGTCAGTGCAGCGCAAAAAATTCTGGTGCGGCCAATGCCAAAGCCAGCCTCCTCCTCGGTTAAGTAAGAAACGGGGGATGTATATCAACAAGAGCAGGTAAAAAGGTTTATGCGGGGTCTTAATCTGAAAAGAATCCTTGCAGCGGGTCCCTCTTGCGTCTGCGCTGTGTCTCCGTTGTGCCGTATCACTGGGCGGGTGTATACGTTGTTCATCTGTAAAAGAGGAACTTAGTTTAAAGAAAAAAGATCGTGCGAAAGATGTACTTTATATTAAATAAACAGATGCGATTGAAGAAGTGAATAAAATTGAGCTTTATTGTCTCTTGTTGTACATGCATGCAGCCACTTGTATGAGGGTATGCCGCTAGTAGGCGCCGGACTCGTCTAGCCGTGTCCGGGGTTTGAATGACCTATTCAGGTTCTTTGACTAGCGGATCCGGATATGTGTGGGGCTATTAAGGCAGTCTCACGTTCCTCCGTGCTCGAGTAACACTTAATACTCCCTTTTAAAGAGATGATGCCGCGTGGACCGGGCATTTTAAGTGTTAGAAATGCATAATGCGGTATTGCGTTAAAGCGGTAAGCTTGGCGTCCCAATAGTGCTTGATGGCTACTTTTAAATGGGGCGACATGGAAGACTAACTTTTCACGGACGGAAGTTGTCGGATGAACGAACACAACTTCTAGCAGTAGGGAGCCGTACAATGGGCATATGGGCTGGCATTACCCCTTTAAAGGAGGTGTTGCTATGGCGAATTTTGGTTGGGTCTATCCCCATCCTGCGGATTGTGTCTGATATATCAGGTTTATGTCACTTGCCGCCATCCATGAGGACTTTGTAAATTGGAATCCCTCGATTATAGGATCCAATATCAAGGCAGTCCATCCTGCGTTCGGATACTTTCGGAGTAGTCTGATGGTGAAGGTGATTGGTTTGACAACCGGTGTTGGTACTCCGCTAGGGTAGTATGTGCGTGTGGCGTTTTAATGGGTGCGCTCTATTTTTCCTTTTATCACGTGAAGTGAGTTTACTGTTTTAACCTCTTGTGGGAAATTCTTTTGTTTTCGGTGCTCTGCTTGTGGGGTTCATCATCGTCCTCACTTGGTGTGTCGAGCCCCTTGTGTTGGCGTTGAGTCTGCGGACTGTTTGAAGACAACAATCTCTGTGGGTATGGTTTGCGAGGCTTCCAGAATCTTGTGGATTTGACATATCTTGTCCAAGATTTTGTTTAAGTTGGATAGCTCATCGCTATTGTCCTTAAGGGCAGTTTTTATTGTTACGTCGTGAGCTTTTGAATCCGGCGTTGACTGCGGCGCTCTTTGGACCGTTCCTTCAATCGGCGCTGGTCCTTGTTGCGTCGTGGTTTCCCATTTCCATCCTGACTTGGATGTACTTGGGTGCTGGTGCTGCATCTTGCTAGCCAGCTATCCTCTCCCATAAGCGGGTCATGAGGCTTATTAATGCAGCCATGGTTCTCGGCTTCTCTTGGCGAGGTGTCAGCGAAACCATTAAATCTCGGACGTTGTGTTTGAAAGCTGCTAAGGCTTGGCGTCCGGACGATCGACTATTTGGTTCTTTTGGTGAGGAGCCTGTTCCAGAATTTGCGGGCTGACTCTCCGGGTTGTTGAGTTATATGACTTAAATAAATGCGCATCCGGGGCGGACATAGTCCCTTGAAAATTTGCGAAAAGCATCCTCGAGCTCTTCCCAACATCCAATGGTATTTTTAGGGAGGCCTTTGAGCCAATGCCGAGCTGGCCCTTTGAGTTTGAGGGTAAGTATTTTATGGCGTGGAGATCATCTCCTCTAGCCATGTGTATGTGGAGGATGTAATCCTCAATCCAGACTCGAGTGCATTGTTCCGTCGTATGCCTCTATGTTTACGGGTTTGAATCCGCTGGAAATTCGTGATCCGGCACCTCATCGGTGAAACATAGGGGTGTCTGGCGCCCTCTATTGGGTGTGCCGTGATGTTGGATATTTGGCGTGTTGCATTGCTTTGAAGAGCTTGCTTTCTCGGCCCATAGATGGACCTAAGCTGGGCCATCCTTTTGATGTGAATCCTTATGCGGATCGCGTGCGGCTTGTGTGTGGCGCCATTTGCCGCTCTCTTTTTGCGGTGGGGTCGTCCATCCAACCGGGTGGCCTTATTACTTTTTGATTGTGGGGGCTCTATGGCCTCCTCATCAAATTAGGGAAGTAGTTTTCTCTTTGGGTAGCTCTTTGTTCGGCGACTGTCGTCGTATTTGTCTGCGGTGTTGAATACTCTGCTCCATCTGATTCTGAGTGCATCTTCCGCTGTTTTGAGCTTCGCTTACCTTTTTCAGGCTACAGCGCAATGGCGAGGAGCCTTTTGTGGAAGTTATTCTGCTCCAACAATTTGTCCGTGAGATCGTCCGGACTGTTGTCTTCTTGGGGACGGGTTGTTTATCAAGTTGTCTTGTTGGACGATTGCTCGATAGCATGTTCCTCGTCCACGGTTCACCTGCTCTATGGCTGGGTCTTTTATTGGCGGGACTTGGTTGGCGTTTACGTTGCCGTTTGACTGCTTTTGAGGATTTATCGCCGTGGCGTCCGTTGTTCCTCATCTTCATTTCCTTTGGGTGTATCCACCATGTATACATCATGGGATGAGGTGGTTGTCCAGCATCCTATAGGCGCTGGTTCATGGCTATCTCCTACATCGTCGTCCATACCGTCGATGTCTTGAATCGAAATCGAGCACGTCGTGTAAGCTTTCGGCGATGGCTCTGAAGTGGGTGGTGGGTGGGCATTGAATTTCTTTGTCGTCCGCATCCCAACCTTCTGGCGTAGTCCGGCCATGGCTCTCGGATAAAGAGAGACTTTAGTGAATTCAGGATGTCGCCAAAGGCGAGTCTGAAAGATGTCATGACGATGAACTCCATGACGGCGCCTAATCAGATTCGATTGGCGAGGGCATGGAGGTTGAGTCGGAGAGAGTCGGCACCACAGAGTCAAGGTCTTCGCAAAGGACAGGGATGGAGTTGGCTCGATCGCCGTGAGATCGTAGCCCGGTGGCGTCAACCACTCATCCTCGATCAGGGAATCCGGCTCCGGATTAAGGGTCGGGCGGATCTTGGTGCGGCCTCGAGGCCTTTGTTGGTGGCGAGCTAGATCATACCCATCGAGACAGCGGCGGCGCGCTCGGCTACATGGCTCGAATCCGTCGAAGATCAAGTCTCCGCGAGCATCGGCCGTATAGTTCAAACTTCAAATCTGACCTAATGGCGGGCGTAGCTTCGATCTGCTCGGATGGCCAGCGAATTAGCCCATGATTGCAAAACCGCCCGAATCTGAAGATCTGTCCGGGAGAAAAGTCTCACCCTGGACGCGTCGTTAGTGATGATCGAAGGAGCCATCAGACCTATCGGTGGCGACGGAGGAACTCTCAATAAAAGCACCAATGTCGATTGTCAAAACCGGCGGATCTCGGGTAGGGGTCCCGAGCTGTGCGTCTAAGCGGATGGTAACGGGAGACAAGGGACACGATGTTTTACCCAGTTGGGGCCCTCTCGATGGAGGTAATACCCTACTCCTGCTTGATTAATATTGATGATATGGGTAGTACAAGAGTAGATCTACCACGAGATCAAGGAGGCTAAACCCTAGAAGCTAGCCTATGGTATGATTGTTGTTAGTCCTCTGGACTAAAACCCTTCGGTTTATATAGACACGGATAGGTTAGGGTTACAGAGTCGGTTACAATGGTAGGAGATCTACATATCCGTATCGTAAGCTTGCCTTCCACGCCAAGGAAAGTCCCATCCGGACACGGGAAGAAGTCTTCAATCTTGTATCTTCATAGTCTTGGAGTCGGCCGTGATGATAGTTCGGCTATCCGGACACCCCTAGTCAGGACTCCCTCGGTGGGTGTATGATACCGGTGAAAAGTCTTGGCGGTATTAGAGGCTAGCAATGGTGGAAGGATGGGAAAAGTGCGTATAATCCATGGACTCAACATTAGTCATAAAGAACTCATATACTTATTGCAAAAATCTAGAAGTTATCAAAGCAAAGTATTACGCATGCGTTCCTAGGGGATAGATTGGTAGGAAAAGACCATCGCTCGTCCCCGACCGCCACTCATAAGGAAGACAATCAATAAATAAATCATGCTCGAGTTCATCACATAACGGTTCACCATCACGTGCATACTACGGGAATCACAAACTTCAACACAAGTATTCTTTAAATTCACAACTACTCAACTAGCATGACTCTAATATTATCACCTCCATATCTCAAAACAATTATCAAGCATCGAACTAATCTTAGTATTCAACGCACTCAAAAGGAAGTTTCACATATCTTGAATACCAAGTATATTAATATTAAGCAAATTACCATGCTATTATGACTCTCAAAATAATTTAAGTGAAGCATGAGAGATCAATAGTTTCTTTAAACAAATCCACCACCGCGCTCTAAAAGATCTAAGTGAAGCACTAGAGCAAAAATTATCACGCTCAAAAGATATAAGCGAAGCACTATGAGCAAAACTATCAAATTCCAATTCATGTATGGCTCTCTCAAAAGGTGTGTACAGCAAGGATGATTGTGGTAAACTAACAAGCAAATCATAAATAATACAAGGCGCTCCAAGCAAAACACATATCATGTGGTGAATAAAAATATAGCTCCAAGTAAATTACCGATGGAAGTAGACGAAAGAGGGGATGCCTTCCGGGGCATCCCCAAGCTTTGACTTTTTGGTGTCCATGGATTATCTTGGGGGTGCCATGGGCATCCCCAAGCTTATGCTCTTGCCAGTCCTTGTTCCATAATCCATCAAAAGAGTTTACCCAAAACTTGAAAACTTCACAACACAAAACTCAATAGAAATCTCGTGAGCTCCGTTAGAGAAAGAAAACAAAACACTACTTTAAGGTAATGTAATGAACTCATTCTTTATTTATATTGGTGTTAAACCTACTGTATTCCAACTTCTCTATGGATTATAAACTATTTTACTAGGCATAGATTCATCAAAATAAGCAAACAACACACGCAAAACAGAATCTGTCAAAAACAGAACAGTCTGTTGTAATCTGTAACTAACTCAAACTTCTGGAACTCCAAAAACTCTACCAAAATTAGAAAGCCTATAAAATTTATTTATTGATCAGCAGCAATTGGAATCACTATTTTATCACGTTCTGGTGATTTTTAATAATTCTGGCACTGAGCGCAAAGTTTCTGGAAATTACAACAAGATCAAATAACTATTATCCTTGATGATCAAATAGGTCTAGCTTGGCACAAACACTAATTAAAACATAAAACCACATCTAAACAGGGGCTAGATGGATTATTTATTCCTAAACATAAGCAAAAACTAAAAACTAAAAATAAAATTGGGCTGCCTCCCAACAAGCGCTATCGTTTAACGCCCCTAGCTAGGCATAACAACAAGGATAGATCTAGGTATTGCCATCTTTGGTAGGCAATCCATAAGTGGCTCTCATGATAGATTCATATGGTAATTTTATTTTCTTTCTAGGAAAGTGTTCCATGCCTTTCTTTAATGGAAATTGGAATCTAATATTCCCTTCCTTCATATCAATAATTGCACGAATCGTTCTAAGGAAAGGTCTACCAAGAATAATAGGACATGAAGGATTGCAATCTATATCAAGAACAATAAAATCTACGGGCACATAATTACTATTTGAAACAATAAGAACATCATTAATTCTTCCCATTGGTTTTTTAATAGTGGAATCCGCAAGATGCAAGTTTAGAGAGCAATCATCAAAGTCACGGAAATCTAGCAAATCACACAAAGTTTTGGGGATAGTGGAGACACTAGCACCCAAATCACCTAAAACATGAAACTCATAATCTTTGATTTTAATTTTAATAGTAGGTTCCCACTCATCATAGATCTTTCTAGGGATAGAGACTTGCAAGTCAAGTTTTTCTTCATAAGATTGCATCAAGGCATCAACAATGTGTTCGGTCAAGGCCTTATTTTCACTATAAGCATGAGGAGAATTTAGCACGGAGTGCAACAAGGAAATACAATCAATTAAAGAGCAATTTTCATAATTAAATTCCTTGAGATCCAATATAGTGGGTTTAGCAACATCTAGGTTTTTATTTCTTTCAATCCCACTTTTATCAATTTCATCATCAAGATCTAAATACTCCGAATTCCTAGAACGCCTTCTAGGTAAAGGAAGATCATATTCAGTTTCATCAAGATTCATATTGCAAAACAAAGATTTAATTGGGGACACATCAATAACTTTTAGATCTTCATCTGGATTTTCATAGGAATTCGGTTTAGCAGCCATCTTATTAACTAAGGTAGCTTGCATATCCGAAATTTCAGCGGTTAACTTTTCAAGACGAGCAATTTGGGATCTTATACCATCAAATTCTTTAGACATATCATCGAGCTCTTTATTCATATAACTCATAAAACTCTTTTGTTCCTTAAGCTCGTTTCTAAAGAAATTATTATGCTCAAACTGCAAAACCATAAACTTTCTGACATTGTTTCGATCTCCTCTAGCCTTTTAAGGTGAAGATCACCAAATCTAGGTAGAGCCATCGTGACAAACAAGCAATCAACACATGAGCAAACAAGCAGAGCGAGGAAAAGGGCAGCGGGAAGGCAAGCGGAAAAAAGGAGGAGATTGGGAAGAGAGGCGAATAAAGCGACAAGGGTGAAGTGGGGAGAGGAAAGCGAGAGGCAAATGGCAAATAATGTAATGCGAGAGATAGGGATTGTGTGGTACTTGGTATGTTGACTTTTGCGTAGACTCCCGGCAGCGGCGCCGAAATCCTTCTTGCTACGTCTTGAGCTTGCGTTGGTTTTCCCGAAGAGGAGAGGATGATGCAGCAGAGTAGCGTAAGTATTTCCCTCAGTTTTTGAGAACCAAGGTATCAATCCAGTAGGAGGCCACGCACAAGTCCCTCGTACCTGCACAAAACGATAGCTACTCGCAACCAACACGATCAGGGGTTGTCAATCCCTTCACGGTCACTTACGAGAGTGAGATCTAATAGAGATGATAGATAATATTTTTGGTATTTTTGGTATATAGATGCAAAGTGAAAAGTAAAAGGCAAAGTAAAAACAAAGCAAGTATAAAAGTGATGGAGATTGATATGATGTGAATAGACCCGGGGGCCGTAGGTTTCACTAGTGGCATTTCTCAAGAGCATAAGTATTCTATGGCGGGTGAACAAATTACTGTTGAGCAATTGATAGAATTGAGCATAATTATGAGTATATCTAGGTATGATCATGTATATGGGCATCACGTCCAAGACAAGTAGACCGAAACGATTCTGCATCTACTACTGTTACTCCACTCATCGACCGCTATCCAGCATGCATCTAGAGTATTAAGTTAAAAAGCAGTAGTAGCCTTAAGCAAGATGACATGATGTAGAGGAATAAATTCATGCAATATGATAAATACCCCATCTTGTTATCCTCGATGGCAACAATACAATCGTGCATTGCAACCCTTTACATCCTTTGGGTAAGGACACATAAGATTGAACCCAAAGCTATGCACTTCTCCCATTGCAAGAACTACTAATCTAGTTGGCCAAACCAAGCGGATAATTGAAGAGACTTGCAAAGATAACCAATCATACATAAAGAATTCAGAGAAGATTCAAATATTATTCATAGATAAGCTGGATCATAAACCCACAATTCATCGGTATCAACAAACACACGCAAAAGAAGATTACATCGAATAGATCTCCACGAGAGGGGAGAACATTGTATTGAGATCCAAAAAGAGAGAAGCCATCTAGCTACTAGCCACGGACCCGAAGGTCTGAAGTAAACTACTCACACTTCATCGGAGGCTATGGTGATGATGTAGAAGCCCTCCGTGGTGGATGCCCCCTCCGTGGAACCGAACAGGCCTCAAGATGGGATCTCGTGGATACAGGAAGTTCTGGCGGTGGAATTAGGTTTTGGTTCATGTTACGATCGTTTGGGGTATGTAGGTATATATAGGAGGAAAGATGCGTCGGTGGAGCAACAGGGGCCCACGAGGCAGGGGCGCGCCCTAGAGGCGCCCCCACCTCGTGACCAGCGTCTGATTACTTCTTGGAGTAGGGTCCTAGTCTCTGGATCACGTTCGGTGAGAAAATCACGTTCGAAGGTTTCATTCCGTTTGGACTCCTTTTGATATTCTGTTTCTTGAAACACTGAAATAGGCAAAAAAACAGCGATTACGGGCTGGTTCTCCGGTTAATAAGTTAGTCCCAAAATAATATAAAAGTGGAAAATAAAGCCCAATATAGTCCAAAACAGTAGATAAAGTAGCATGGAGCAATCAAAAATTATAGATACGTTGGAGCGTATCACACCTCGATAGAAAGCGGCTGTGTCATGATACTGCGAGAGACTGTTCAACCACTCGAAGACTTATCGGAATCTTTAGGATCCCTCGCATTAACGAAGGACCGTTTCGGTTATGTACACAGCGCCCGTATCACGGATGCGTGAAGGTACCAGGGGCTACATAGTAGCCCCAACATTAAACTCCATGGCTAAGCGGAAGTGTTACAGCTATATAGTCCGGTTGCCTAGTTAGACGTGCGATCACCTCCTTAATGGACCAAGGCGTTGGATCAAGTGTGATTAAGCATATTTTTCATGAACACCCCGCATTGTCTGCGTGGGATCTGAAATAACATTGCTATCTTTCAGATTACACATTCATATACATACATACATATATATATATATATATATATATATATATATATATATATATATATATATATATATATATATATATATATATATATATATATATATATACATACATACAGGGGACACAATCATATTTTCAGGCAAATAGTATGAATATTGTCTAATAATCAAAATAAACATTGTTTTTACAATGATTCGGTTCATCACTCGAACAGGACATTCTTCGAGCACTGCGCCTCTATTAGGCGGGCACCTTCTGTGACCTGCGCCAAGTAGTGCTCGGCGAATATTGGCCCCCTGGCGGATCACAGGTCGCTATAATGGTGGCCTCCATATCCGTCAATAGGCTTTAGCAGGCAAGAGCCATTCGTGCACCCTCTATGCACGCCGACCTCCTCATGGCCTCGATCCGAGGCACAGCCCCAAGGAATTGTTGCACCAAGCCAAAGTAACTGGCCGGCTTAGGCCCCTTCGGCCAAAGATGGTCTATCACAGACCGCATTACAAGCCGGACAACTGTCATGCTCGCTCTGCAGCCATCTTGTCCTTAGCGGCGGCGGCGAGTAGGAGCATTGAATTGCGATCAGAAAAGCTTCTCCACTTCTTTATTACCCTGATCCTCGAAGAACTTGGCAGCGTCAGCTGTACTCTTCGCCAAATCCGTCCGCGAGGACTCGGCGTCCATCGGGGGCGTGCCGGATCAAAAACTTCGTCTGACAAGTAGGAGCCTCCAGCCGCGATTTTACCGGCCTGTTGAAGTTCCTCCCGTGCACCCCTGAGCGTGGTCCGCATTTCCTTGGTGGCATTAAGTGCCTTGTCCAGCTCGCCCAAACTATCCTTATGCTCCTTTTGAAGGAGCTCATACCGGTCAGCGGATTTTTTTAACTCAACAGCCATTTCGGCTATCTTTTCCTCGCTTCGGCGATGAGCAGCCTGTTCGGCTCTCAATTCTTCGGCCGCCTTTAGGGCAGCCACATTGCTAACCCGAGCTTGTTCCTTGGCCTGTACAAGTTCTGCCCTCAGGGCCTCCACGACAGCAGTACCATCTGCAGTCCGAACATATTACATTAATATCATGCCACCTCCATATTTTCCTATACAAAGGAAGGCAGAGCACATACCTTGTGATTTGTCCAGCCGCTCGTTCACCAGCGTGATATCGGCATCAATCGATCAATCTGCTGATTAGTTCGGCAACCTCAGCGGACTGGCGGCGGCGGACCTGAGTACCTGCGTATTTCTGGCGTAATCATTGATTTATGATCCCCGTTTGCCGCCTAGGGCGAACAACAGAAGTCTCGGGGCTCCTATCTATATGGAGCACACCTAACGCATGCCTCACAGCCAAAAACAGTGTATTCTTCATTACATACCTCAAAGCCTCTGAGCAGACTTGTAAATGCTTCATTCAAACCGCTTGTAGCGGATGAAATCTTCTTGAGCACCGTGCTCATTAATGGCGGTGCTCCTCGAAGCGCAGCTTCGCTCCGATGAAACCCGTCGATGCGTTCGGCCGGACATCGAACTGTCTGGACCCTTCCATCACCCCTCGTGGGAGCCAAGCGCTCCGGGCTCATGGCGGTGGCGCGTGGCTTCCGGCCGGCAGATCCGGACTCCTCGTGGCGACACCTCGGTGTCGCCTGCTTCATGAGCGAGAGAGGTGGGTGGGGTCTCGCTCTCCATCATCTCGGAGGAGGATCCCCGAGCGAACTCTGTTGAGAAGGGCTGCTAGCGGACTGCGAAAGGCGAATCCTGGTTATTGATCTAGGAGGAGCAGAGTACCTTGAATTAAAATTAACTTACAGCTCGGTGGAGGCTGGCCCATTGGTGGGCACGGCCGGTGAGGTGCCCGTCAGGGCAGAGCCCCTGGTGTTATCTTTTCCCTGGTTTGGGCATCTCCGTCTCCGAGTCTTGGAGGCAGCCCTCTTCTTCCAGCGAGGAGGAGGCCTTAGCCTCCCCTTCGACTATCCTCCTTAGGGGGCAACAATTCCCAGTTGGGATCGTGGCGTGTGAAGTCTGGTTTCTTCGTTCTTCCCTTGTCTTTCCACGAGGGCATTTCTTTGAGTACCGGTCAAGCATGTTGGCCATGGTGGGACCAGGCGAGCCCTCGGGAAGTGGCGCCGGACACCTGATTCTCTCCGCCTTGCTGAGCCATTCCTAGCCACGGATGATTTTAGAATAAACAATTATGACAAATACAAAATAAGGTGTCCGGTATCAAGTTTACTTACTTGGGTATCTAGGCGATTGCAGCTTAGACCCGCATCCTCGGTGGTGTCCGGACATTTTACTTTTGGTCCGAAGAATAATTTGCACGTCCCTTCAAGCTTCAGCCGAAGAAGTGCTTGACGATCCATGGACCCTCTGGATTGAATTCCCACATCCGTAGAGGCCGGAGTTGGCACGGCAACATCCGTCGGATTAACATCACTTGCATTATGCTGACAAGGTTAATGTCCCTCTCAAGAAGCTCTCGGATGCGGCTCTGCAGTACTGGAACATCACCAGCGGGCACCCAATTCTGTCCTACGTCGGTCCAAGACGCTAGTTGTGACGGAGGGCCCGAGCGGAACTCGGGGGCGGCCACCCACTTTGTGCCTCTGGGAGCCGTGGCATAAAACCACCTCCATTGTCATACATCGGATACTTCTGAGAAAGAACCCTTTGGCCATGGGGCATCAGCGTTCCTGCTTATTAGTGCACCTCCGCACTCCGCGTGTCGCCCCTCGATCATCTTCGGCTTCACATTGAAGGTCTTGAGCCATAAGCCGAAGTGTGGGGTGACATGGAGGAAGGCCTCGCACACTATAATGAACGACGAGATATGGAGGATAGCGTCCGGAGCTAGATCATGAAAATCCAACCCATAATAGAACATGAGCCCCCTCACAAAAGGATCGAGGTGAGGCCCAAGCCACGGAGGAAGTGGGGAACAAACCACGGCCTTTTCGTTGGGCTCGGTGTAGGGATGACCTGCCTGGGCAGGAAGCCTATGCTAGATGTTGGCGGTCAGATATCCGACCTCCTAAACCGCAATGTCCTCCGCTTGAATCGAGGAGGCCACCCACGACCTTGAGGATCGGATCCGGACATATTGAAGGATCTGGGGTGCTGGAGCTTAGATCTCGGGTGTTAGAACTTCGAGGTGCGGAAAAGCGCGAGGAGGTGGAAAAGAGGCACAAGCCTCGACCCCTTTATAAAGGGGTGAATATCAAGAGTCCTTAGGCGACCGCTTGAGGTTTTACGGCGGCTGCGGAGTCGCCTGCTTGATCGTCATGGGGCTACATGCGCCCGCATTAATGGAAGATCCGTAATAAGAGGACCACGATCTACGCCTCGACGGGGCGTGCCAATAAAACCGCCTCATAGCGAAATCGAGGTGAGCAAAGGGCGCGGATTCGCGTTGGACTGGGCCCGCGATGCAAAAAACTGACGTCACGGAGATTGCCGGCAGATTGGATTCACGCTATGTTCCCTACAATGGTATGTGAAGATCATCTTGCAGATCCGGACCACGGTTTGAGTGTTCGATAACAACTTTGGAGATACGAGGAGAACCCGCCCTGCAATGCGAAGACAAGACTGCGTGCAGACTCATCGTCATTGAAGCCTGGTTCGAGAGACTCTTGAGGAGTCTGGAATAGGGGTATCCGGACAGCGGACTGTATACATCATCCGGACTATTGAGCGTGAAGATACAAGACTCAAGACTTGACCCGTGTCGGATGGGACTTTATCACGCCCAATATGCGACCCTATCCAAAAGGAACTCGCGGTCCCACCAAGATAGACCCGCATATTGGGCAGCTTTTGCAAGGTGGATATCATTACATCAACATTACATAATAGTGGGATACATACAAGACATACAATGTCACATGAATACAAAATCATATACAAGAACAACATCCGACTACGGATGAAACATAAGAAACTCAAGCGACATCCACCACTGCTAGCCGGGCTGCCGACTGGAACCTATCCCACGATCGAAGAAGAAGCGGAAGAAGAACTCCAATACAAGCAAACATCGCTCTCACGTCATGATCATCGCAACCTGTACACTGCAACTGGTGGTGTAGTAATCTGTGAGCCACGAGGACTCAACAATCCCATTACCATGGGTATCAAGACTAACAAAGCTTAATGGGAAAGGAAGGGGTAAAGTGGTGAGGTTGCAGCAGCAGCTAAGCATATATGGTGGCTAACATACATAAATGAGGCGAGAAGAGAAACAAAGGAGCAGTCGTCAACTAGTAATGATCAAGAAGTGATCCTGAACTCCTACTTCGTCGAGACATAACCCGAAACCGTGTTCTCCTCTCGATCAACCCGAAAAGAGACACTCACGATTCGCACGGTTGGTGTATTTTAGAAGAGTTTGCTTCAAGTTTACTACAACGGATATTAACAAATTCCCATCTGCCACATAACCGCGGGCACGGCTCTCGAAAGTTTATACCTGCAGGGTGTCCCAACAACCCATGATAAGCTCTCGCGATCAACGAAGGATATTCCTTCTCCCGGGAAGACCGATCAGTCTCGGAATCCGGCTACAAGACATTCGACAGCAATAAAACAAGACCAACAAGACCTCCGGCGTGCCGACACCACGATAGTAGCAGCATATCTCGTCTCGAGCCACGACCGGATGAGCAGTCCGTACAACTAAAACCAAACCTCAAGTTTCCTTGAGGTGGCTACAAAGCACTCTAGTTTGGACCAACACTTAGACAAGAATTGGCCGGGGGCTGAATAAAGATGACCCTTGGGTTAATTACTCCCAAAGGAAATATAGGTGGTGGTGAGGCAAATGGTAAAACCAATGTTGGGCCTTCTTTGGAGAGTCTTATTCAAAGCAAACTGTCAAGGGGTCCCATAAATCACCCGACGCGTTAGGGACGCAAAATCCGGGAACATAATACCGATATGGCGGAAACTAGAGGCGGCAAGAGTGGAACAAAACACCAGGCATAAGGCGAGCCTTCCACCCTTTACCAAGTATATAGATGCATTAATTAAATAAGATATATTGTGATATCCCAACAAGTAAACATGTTCCAACAAGGAACAACATCTCCATGTTCAACAAGGAACAAACTTCATCTTCACCTGCAACTAACAGCGATATAAGAGGGCTGAGCTAAGCGGTAACATAGCCAGACAACGGTTTGCTAGGAAGGTGTCAAAGGTTAGAGGTTGACATGGCAATTTGGGATGGCTTGAGCAGCAAGTGATAGGTAGCGCAGCATAGCGAAAGAAACGAAGCAACTAGCATAGCAATGATAGTAGTGAGATCCGGTGGCGGTCATCTTGCCTGAAATCCCGCTAGGAAGAAGAACGAGTCCATGAAGAAGACGAGCGGATGAAGCCAGACCAAGCGTGAGCGAGCGAATCCTCACGATCATAGCAAGCAGGAACTAACAAGAAGAAGCACACAACATAGGTAAACACACCACACATGAACATGACAAGATGCGCAACAAACATGATGCATGACAAAGCTACATGAAGCTACTCATGGCAAGAGATGATGCAAACAAGAGCAACACATCAAAGCAAGTTTAAATGAGGCCGGGAACAACATAGAACAATCCCGGTAAGTCCTCATATGCAAATTTCGAAATTGGTCCAGATCTGATTAAACCTTATGTTCAAGTTGTTAAACAGCAAGTTAAGATGCACCACGATGATCTACACTAAATTCTAGTCAAGTTACATATAAAGTTCATTAGATTCGGAGACTACGGCCTAGAAGATATGAGCAAAACAAGTTAAACATGGCATTGATGCAAAATGCATACAAACATCAAGCAAACACCTCAAAACAAGGATGCAACATGATAATATGAAACTACATGCAAAATCAAGCAAGTTTCATATAGAGCACACTCAAAAGCGAACAGCGGTTCAACACATACACACAATACAAGTCATAACAACAATCTGTCCAAAACAGCAACTAGGCATATTGCAAGCACCAAAACAACAAGCTACAGGACCTCAACATAATAACAAAAGGCATGGGCATGATGTAAAGGTAAAGCATGACAAAACATGAACACTGAGCTATCTCCAGAAATCACTAGAACATGCTCAAAATGACATGGCAAGATTGCAAATAATAACAGTTTAGGACTTTAGCGAAATAACATCGAGGTTGCAATGTTTAGAGCTATCAAACAACATGTTACAGGAACTTAACATGGCAAACAAAGGCATAGCATGAATCTACTAAATGCATAGATCAAATGTCCTTACTGACCATAAGCCAAAAGGATCAGAAAATATGATGGCACCCATGTAAACATGGCAAGTTATATTACAGATTCATACATGGTGGAACAACGATAAGTAGGCATGTTGGTGAGCTTGAAACACTCACTACAGAGCAATACATGGCATGGCAAGGCAATCAACAGCAAGAAGACATGGCATAGAAGCTATACATGGAAAGAACAACATCATAGCATGCTTGGATCAACTACAACAACCTTGGCAAAATTGAATAACATGTAAACAACCTGCCAGGAAACATTTTATAGCAAAAGTAGAGCTCGATTGACTCAAGCTATGGCACTCCATAATTGCAAACAAGGGTATGGATGGATAGAGCATAACCATATGTTCAAACATCCTTACTGAAGTATCTCAAAATATGCATGGAACTCTCTGTAGCATCAAGTTAACATGGCATAAAAATATCAGCAAAACAGGGCTGAAATCAGCAACATCAAGAAGCCTAGTTTGCATGCTTGTGCTAATCACCACAGAGATCACAAAAATACATGGCATACACCCCTGTAAAGATGGCATGGCATATTACAAAACACATGTAGGACTCAAGTTCATAGGGTGCACACATCAATCATGGCAAAAATGACAAAAGTGCATGTTCAGATAAGAATCTGAAACTAACATCACATAGCACTTTTCTAACAGCATTTCGGGCATCAAGATGAGCTCAAATGAAAATGATGCAATGAGATGAAATGATCTACTCATCGAGGCGAACATTTTGACATATTACACGCACGAAATGGAGCAACGGTGACAGAGTTATGGCATGATGAAAATGCACGAAAATAACTGCAGGCACGGGGACTTGGTGAAAATTGGACCTCGGGAGAAGTCAGCGAGGCATGGCGGGCCCGATCCGCCGGGGAAGAAGAAGGAAGGTGGCGGATCTGCGGGCTCGCGAAGGCGCCAAGCGAGGCAGGCGGAGGCGGCAGGGGAGGCGAGCGGCGTGGCGATGCTCGGCGATGGTGGCGAGGGTCGATGGAAAGCCAGCGTGATGGTGGCCTTGACTTCGGCGGACCGGTGGCGGAGGGTGGCGGCAGGGGAGGCCGGACGAGGCAGGCCAGCGAGGTCGGTCGGCGCCTGGCCTGCCGTGAGCGATGCCAGGCGGCGTGAAGCTTGCGCGGTAGCGAATCCGGAGGCGGCGGCCTTATCCGGGCCGGCGGCGGGCGACCTCGGGCCCAGCGCATGGCGGCGCGTGGGACGGACAGCGAAGCGGCGTGGCTGGCAGCTGAGTGGGCGAAGCGTGGCGGCTGGCGTGTAGCGCCCCATTGACGAGGTGGTGGCGGTGGTCGTGTCGTGGTGAGGCGGACCGTCCGTGGCGAGGAAGAGCGGGCTAGGGTTCATCTGCGAATTCATCGCAATTTGAAGGGGACTAATTTATAGGTAGAGGAGCAAGGAGACTCCAAATGAGGTGCGGTTTTCGACCCGCGATCGTGATCGAGCGACCGAAGCATGGAGGGAGTTTGCTGGGCTTTAGGCCACGCCGGAAGGGGTGTTGGGCTGCAAGATAAAGAGGCCTTCGGTTACCGGTTAACCGTTGGAGTATCAAACGACCTCAAATGGCACGAAACTTGACAGGTGGTCTACGGTGCTATACCAAGGCAGCTTGGCAAACCTCGGTCCATTCAAGAAAGTTTAATACCGCTTTACGAAAAGAGGTAAAAGAGGCGCCGGGAGACATAGGAGTGCGGATTGCAAAGCGGACAACGGGGAAAAAGCTCGGATGCATGAGGCGAACACGTATGCAAAATGAAATGCACATGATGACATGATAAAAATGCAGATGATGACATGGCAAAGTGCAACACGCAAACAAATGACATGGCAACACCGACGAATAGCTGAAGGACACTGGCGCATTGAATCCGGGCGTTCTGGACTTTCCTTGGCGTGGAAGGCAAGCTTAGCGATCTGGATATTATATTTCCTTCCTTGTAACGAATCCATGTAAACCCTAGCCCTCTCCGGTGTCTATATAAACCGGAGAGGTTGAATCCTAGAAGGCCGATCACAATTACAATCATACCATCATAGGCTAGCTTCTAGGGTTTAGCCTCTGCGATCTCGTGGTAGATCTACTCTTGTACTACCCATATCTTCAATATTAATCAAGCAGGAAGTAGGGTTTTACCTCCATCGAGAGGGCCCGAACCTGGGTAAACATCGGTGTCCCTTGCTTCATGTTACCATCAGCCTAGACGCACAGATCGGGACCCCCTACCCGAGATCCGCCGGTTTTGACACCGACATACATATCATGGCATACATGATGGATCCGATTGCCGAGGCATACAGAATCCTACTCATCCTTCTTCGCTCATCAGATGTCGAAGGACTCCGAGTCTCGCTTAGCCTTATACCATGTGAGAGCGGCAATAACCCTTTCTTCGCCTCACTCATGTTGAACCGCTTCAACACTTTATCTGTGTACGTGCTCTGGCTTAAGCCAAGCAGCCTCCTCGATCTATCTCTATAGATCTTAATGCCTAAAATATACACTGCCTCACCAAGGTCTTTCATCGAAAACTTGCTATTCAATGATTCCTTGACCGAGTTTAGCATCGAAACATTGTTCCCGATCAACAATATGTCATCCACATACAAGATCAAAAACACTATCGAGCTCCCACTTGACTTCTTGTATAAACAAGAGTCTTCTTCGCTTTTGATGAAACGAGACAAGTGATGACCTCATCAAAACGAATGTTCCAACTCCGAGATGCTTGCTTCAACCCATAAATGGATCTCTGGAGCTTGCAAATCTTACTAGTGCTAGTCGGATCGACAAAACCCTCGGGCTGTATCATATACACGTCCTCGGTTAAATTTCCATGAAGGAAAGCCGTTTTGACATCCATCTGCCATATCTCATAATCGAAATATGCAGCTATAGCTAGTATGATCCTCACCGATTTCAGCATCGCTACCGGCGAGTAAGTCTCATCGTAGTCAATTCCTTGAACTTGTCCATAACCTTAGCGACAAGCCGAGCTTTATGGATCTGAACATTTCCATCCACATTGGTTTTCTTCTTAAAGTCCCATTTGCAACCAATGGCTGTTATGCCAGGTGGCGGATCAACCAAGTCCCAGGCTTGATTCTCATCCATGGACTTTAACTCGGATCTCATGGCCTCCAGCCACGCCTCGGAATCTGGGCTCACCATCACTTCCGCATACGTGGCCGGTTCGTCACTCTCTAGCAACAATACATCGCGCACTCTGCGCAATCTTTCCGACCTCCGTGGTTCCGGTACCGCTTCCACTATGGGTTCCGTTACTGACTCCGGTATGATTTCATCACCAACCAAGCCGTCCCCGAGTGGTCCTCGAATTTCTTCGAGTCGAACCGTCCTCCCACTGGCCTCCCGATTGAGAAACTCTTTCTCAAGGAAAACCCCGTTTTGAGCAACAAACACTTTGTTCTCTTCCCGGTTGTCGAAGCTATATCCCAAGGTTTCCCTCGATATCCACGAATATGCATTTATCCGACTTAGGTGTAAGCTTGTCGACATGAGTAAACTTGACAAATCTTCACAACCCCAAATCTTTAGAAAAGACAAGCTGGGACTCTTCCGGTCCACATCTCATGTGGTGTCTTGTCTCTGATTTTGATGGTACCCTAATAAGTGTAAGCTGCGGTTTCTAGGCGTATCCCGAATGACAAGGGTAAATCTGATTTGCTCATCATAGACCGGACCATATCCAACAAGGTCCTATTCCTCCGTTCCGACACACCGTTTCTCTGTGGCGTACCCGGAGATGTGAGCTGAGGTACTATACCTCGACTTTTCAGATGATCATCAAACTCCTGGCTCATGTACTCACCTCCACGATCAGATCGCAGAAGCTTTATAGTCTTGCCGAGCTGATTCTCAATCTCGTTCTAAAACTCTTTGAACTTTTCAAAAGTCTCCGACTTGTGCCTCATCAAATAGATATATCCATATCTACTCAAGTTGTCGGTAAAAGTCACGAAGTACTGATAGCCACCTCTGGCAGTTGTGCTCATTGGACCACACACATCGCTATGTATAAGTTCCAACAGCTCGGACGCCCTCTCGCAACTCTTTGCGAAAGGAGACTTAGTCATCTTGCCGAGCAAGCATGATTCGCATGTCTCAAACGACTCAAAGTTGGACGAAGTTAGGAGCCCATCATCATGGAGCTTCTTCATGCGTTTTAGACTAATGTGTCCAAGCCGGCAATGCCAGAAGTATGTCGGATTTATCTCATTAGGCTTATGCCTCTTGACATTCATGTTATAGACCGGTTCCTGTTCTAGATTCAATATAAATAGCCCATCAACAATAGGTGCATAGCCGTGGAACATACCATTCAAAAATATCGAACAACCATTGTCCTTTAAATTGAATTCATAACCCTGACTCGTCAAACATGAGGCAGAAATAATGTTCGACTAAGTGCAGGAATGTAATAACAATTATTCAATTCCAAAATAAATCCGAGAAGGAAGCTGGAGCTGCATCGTGCCGACTTCCAGCGCAGCAACTCTTGCTTTGTTGCCGACCACGATGTCAATCTCCCCTTGTGCCTACGCCTAGTTCTTACCAGCCCTGCATCGAGTTGCAAATATGAACAACCGATCCGGTATCAAATACCCAAGAGCTACTAGATATGTCAGCAAGGTAAATGTCTATAACATATGCAACAAGTGTACCTTTGCCTGAAGAAGCATTTTCGGCCTTCTTGCCATGCTCTGCAAGCAACTTGCTACGGTTCCTCTTCCAGTGACCGGTCTCCTTGCAATGATAGCAAACGGTCTTTGAGTCTGGTCCAGACTTCGGCGCAGCGGCGGAGACTCCCGTCTTCGTGCCCTTTGCCTTAGACTTTTTCTTGGACCAACTCTTCTTGAACTTAGCCGATTTCTGCACCATCAACAGTTGATGCGTGCCTTTCTTAATATCCTGCTCTACCACTTTGAGCATCCCATGCAATTCAGTGAGCTTCTTATCCATGCCATGCATATGATAGTTCGAGATGACGTCCCATAGCTGGGCGGAAGAAGAGAACCAAGAACTGCATCTGTTGGAAGCTCATCCAAGAAGGGAAGCCCAAACAATCAAAGCTTGCACATATCCAATCATCTTGATCACATGTGGGCTCAGTGGATCACCTTCCTTCAGCTTGCAATTCATCAAGGATCGCTAGACGTTGAACATTTCGGTCCTAACCTGTGTCTGAAACATGCTCTTGAGACTCTCGATCATATCGTAAGCCTCAACATTTTCGAAACGCTGTTGCAAATCGGGCTCCATACAAGCCAGCATCAGACAACTGATCTCCGTTGATTCATCAACGAGTTTCTAGTAGGCATTCTTAGTTGTGGCATTAGCATTATCAACAGGTTCCTCTGGAAGTGGATCCTCTAGAACATGTTCCTTTTTATCGTGCTTGAGAACAATTCTCAGATTTCTATACCAGGTGGTAAAGTTTGTTCCATTCAGTTTATCATTTTCCAGAATTGATTTCAATGCAAAGTTGGGTTGAGCAGGTGGTGCCATTGATCTACAACAGAAAATATGCAATCACTAAGCACGTGTTTATGTAGAGTAATTCAAGCCTGGACAGAAAAACTCCCACTAAAGTCAGCATCCCTCCGCAAACTATCAGTGATTCAGGATCCGACTAGCGCATGTGACTAGTGAGCTTAGCATCACTGCTAGCCAACATACCTATCCGGTAAGCAACTCCTTGCTAATCGTATTTCTATACGACTCCTGTCGATCGGGAAGGTATCTCATACCGCGGCTCCCAACCTTCTTTGCCACAAGGCCCAAAATCGTTTTGATAGCCTTGTCAAGTTAACTTTGATCGGTGCATGTCCGTGTCAAACCACGAACCCTTGAGTTCAAGGACACCCAGCAACACCCCAATTTTATGAGCCCACTACTAGACGTACTTGACGTGCGAAGGTGCAACATCGGGGATGGCAATTTACTTGATATTCATGAGGGATATTTCTACCATTCTAACATGCATAGAAACAAAGAAGCATAACAATCAAAAATAAACATATATTGTGAAATAGTATGGCTCCTTCATGGACGTTCTTCCAGGTCGGCTCTGACTC
Organism: Aegilops longissima; assembly: GCA_021605205.1. Taxonomy (NCBI): domain Eukaryota; kingdom Viridiplantae; phylum Streptophyta; class Magnoliopsida; order Poales; family Poaceae; genus Aegilops; species Aegilops longissima. The sequence continues at coordinate 26,498 of JAHIAM010007214.1, forward strand.
CGATGACCATCTACGAACTCCATCTTGTTTTTCATGTCGGGACGCCAAGCCACCAACCTGATCTCTATTATCCAACTACTACAACTAGTAATGAATTTTACATAGAGTCACAAGTTGACACGTAGGTCCTTATACAATATAATGACATCACTTTGGCTCCTGCCGGTTGACAAACATGACACATGAGCCGCGTATAAATTACACATGCATCACATACATACGAGCCATACTATTCACATCAAACCTGCAAAACAAAGTTATACTTAGAATCGCATTCTACGGTTTGTGTGTCGAGTCACGAAATACGTTTTGAAATCACAGATCACATCAGAACTCGATCCGCCAAATTCTACGATCGACCGATCTTATCGATCATCGCGATGCGATTCGGTTTCACGTTTCATTATTAACCCGATGGCGGATGACCGACCGGTAGGGTAGATCGTATCACGACCTCGCCGATCTCGATGAGCGAAAACATAGCCTCAATGATCCCCATATGCGATTGATCACATCAACCGTGCCCATAGCCGATCTCATAAACAACATCAGATCTCATCTGCTGCCTCCACATATCTAATATACATACGATCTGAATCCAAATCCTATAGCAGAGGCTCGATACCACTATTGGGATCTCGGTAGGGTGCGTCATTGCAAATTAAAATTTCCCTGGCGGGACAACCAAGAACATGCTACGGGAGATGGATCACGGATCGTTACCACTAAACAGCGATGCCGTGCAGCGAAGAAGAGTTGGGGCAGCAGCGTCGCGTGGATCGTCTCCTCGTCCGATCTCCCTCGAACAGCGGTCGTCGATCCACGTACAAGTTAGCGGAGGCGCCAAGTACACCGCCTCTAACGGTATCACGCATGCGGGAGGAATGTCGTGCAGCGGACTGCTAAGTCGATCACACAACCGGTGGCGAGTGGAGGTGGCTATTCGCAACACATGCAAACCCTAGTCGCGGCGCTTGAGCGATCAACCGCTTTGAGTGTACGCACCTCCACTTTATATAGGCGTCCGTCCGAGGCTCAACACTTGGGCCTCACGGACCCTAAAGCCTAAGTCTACTCGGTCACGTTCCTAGTCGATTCGGATCACATCCGACCGGTGTCCTCTGAACCGACCTCGTAGGTTCCTTCCCTTAAGCCTTGCGACCCCTTAAGTTCAAGTCGGCTTGGTCACGATTCGGATCACCTCCGACCTGCCGCGGTTAGTAGCGGCCTCTAGCAAGGCGTGCCGACCACCAGCGAACTATGAAGCTGGTTAAGCGAACCTGTATAACGTGTCACACTTACATTCCCTTTGCAAGATATATGTTGTCGGGCTCAAAAGCGAGGCCGACATCCTTGTGCTAGCCGACCTCTTTCTCGTTCGGTGATGTCGACCACAATCCGGATTATCTCATAATCCTTGTGGCATAGCCATGCTTACATTGGTCGGATCACCACGAGGGGCCAGTATATCTCTCCGGATCGGAGGGCAAATCCCATCTTGCTCGACCATGTCTCGCGGCATGGAGTGCGGACAAGCCGAAACCTACCTTTGTAACTACCTAGTCACGGAGTAGCGTTTGGTCGGTCCAAAAGCAAGTCTGTCACCATCCAGTACATCGTCGGCTCAGGTCTTAGGACATAAAACATATGTTGTACTAGAGACTCACAGATGACATATCGCTGCATCTCATAGTTGGGTATGTCCGACTTGGACCTTATCTCGACTCGGATCCGACTATGCCGAATCGACTAGACCTTCGAAGTCCATATTATGCGGTTAGCATCCAATGCTCCATGGCTAGTGAGACCAAGCCATCGACCGTGTCATATGCTAGTCTAGTAAATTCTTGGCGTCCACACAGCCCTTTCAACTAGGGACCTTTTAGGACAGTCATCATACATTGCATAGTCCCTCAAACAAGTCACGTACTTGCTGATACACATCATTGATAATGTCCAAGGACTATCTTTATTCATAAACACATAGGAAATATCATCATACATGATTGCCTCTAGGGCATATCTCCAACACCATTTTCTTCTTCTGCGCCACTTCACTCAGTCGCGCGGGCCCTATCGCACTGGCGTCAGCCTCTGCCGGGTGACTCAGTCTTGCCGGGACCGAGCCCTGCCAGGGAGGGTTCCGGCTCGCCGTTCGTTGACTCTGCCGCTACCGTTGCCTTTTCGTCGACCTCTCTCTGCGCCACTAGTGCGGCGCTAACCACCTGATTCGTTGCCGCTAGGTACAGCAGCAACGGTTCTTGTGGTTTGGGCGCAACCAGCACTGGGGTAGAGGAGAGCTACTTCTTCAAATCCCGCAGTGCTGCCTCGGCCTCCGGGGTCCAATCCATTGGGCCCGTCTTCTTCAAGATCTTGAAAAAAGGAAGGCACGCTCCACGGACTTGGAGATGAATCTGCTCATGGCGGCAACGCAGCCAGTGAGCCGACACACGTCTTTGAACCGTTTAGGTGCCTCAATCTGCTCGATGGCCTTGATCTTATCTGGGTTTGCCTCAATCCCGCGCTGCGACACAAAGAACCCGAGAAGTTTCCTCCAGATCTTGCACAAGTGTTGCCTTGTCCTTGGTTTTGACCACTATGTCATCCATATAAGCTTCCATATTTCTATGTAGCTAGCGCTCAAAACCGATTTGGACTGCTCTTGTAAAGGTTGAGCCAGCACTCTTCAACCCGAAAGGCATCCGTAAAAAGCAATACATACCACATGGGGTGATGAACGTTGTCTTCTCCTCGTCTTCTTTTGTCATGAAGATCTGGTGGTACCCTGAGTAGGCGTCGAGGAATGATAACAGGTCACACCCAGCCGTGGAGTCAACAATTTGGTCGATCTTGTGATAGCAGGGAAGGGATCCTTTGGACAAGCCTTATTGATGTCTGTGTAATCAATACACAGTCTCTACTTCCCGTTTGCCTTGCGCACCACTGCCGGGTTGGCCAACCACGTCGGATGGAGCACCCCCCTTACCAAGCCTGCCACCTCTAGTTTTCTGATCTCCTCCGTGATGAACTCCTGCCTCTCCAGAGCTTGCTTCCTGACCTTCTGCTTGACGGGCCGTGCATGAGGACAAACAACAAGATGGTGCTCAATCACTTCCATGGGAACACCGGGGATGTCGGAGGCTTGCGATGCAAACACATCGACATTCGCCCGCAGGAAAGTGACGAGCTCGCTTTCCTATTTGCTGTCGAGGGTGGAGCTTATGGTAAAAGCTCCCCCGTGACGTCCTCCTTGACAGGCACCTTCTTGGTCTCTGGTGGTGCAGCTCTGGACTTCTTGCTCTTGCTGGTGGAGCTCTCTGGCACGTCCTCAACGGGAGCACAACAACCCGAAGAGGTGCGCTTGCCGGAGTGGGTGCGAGGGGTCTCGCCGGTCTTTTTCCCTCCCGGGACTCCGTTGGCAGGAGCAGGTGCCTTGGCGGCAGCTGCTGCAACTGCTTCCCGGTAGAGTTGGTCGGTGCAAATCAACACGTCTTTCTTGTCGGAGGGGACGGTGATGATGTTCATCGGCCCAGGCATCTTCAGCGTGTTGTAGGCGTAATGTGATGTCGCCATGAACTTGGCTAGTGTCGGGCGGCCGAGGATCCCGTTGTAGGGCAAGGGGATCTCGGTTACATCAAAGGCAATCCTCTTCGTCTTGTAGTTCAGCTCGCCTCCGAACGTCACGGGCAGCGTGACCTTTCCCTTCGGCTGGCTCCTCCCCGGTTGACCCCTTGGAACGTGCACGTCTCCTCGAGGTCTCCATCAGGGATCTGCAGCCTCTTGATCACAACAGGCGAGATCAAGTTCAGACCGGCCATGCCGTCAACCAGCATCTTCGTCACCTTGAGGTTGCGGATTGTTGGTGAAACCAACAACGGCAAGCACCGACATGATAGTGCAGTCCGGATGGTACTCGGTGTCAAGATGATAAACTTCTGGACCACTTGGTGATTCCATGCGTCGAGCAGCGGCTCCACCGTTGTGATCTCACCGCTTGCTTGCAGCTGGTGGTGGGATGTATCGATGGCGCCACCATCGATGCACATGGCTTTTGTGGCTACGGAACTCGTGGTGCGGACTTATCATCCTTGTTGTTATCATCATCTTCACTTCTTATCGCGGCCAGGCAGTACCTCTCCTGCTGATTATCTTTGCCGCGGTGGCCTCCTTGGCCGCCATGCTTCTTGCTGGATCCCTCGGCACCCTCTTGGCCATTCTCCTTGTCCCGCCGCTCATACTCGGCTTTCTACTTCTCGGTGAGCAGCTCCACTTGCCGGTAGTTTTGGAGGTCATGGCCCTTGGTGCGGTGGATCTTGCAATACTGCTTGTCGGAGCCCCTTGGCTTATCAGCAGCCGCCAAGGCCCGGCAAGCGACACACTCGGCAACCTTCTTGCCGGGGTCGCTTGCCTTGGGTTTCTTGGTGGCACCGGTATCGTCAAACACCTCGACGGCAAGCACGGTCTTGCCCTTGCGCTTCTGATTCTGGCATTGGCCCTTCTTGGCGGGGTGGCGGTATCATCCGTGGAGTCGGTTTCCGCGCCGACGTCTTTGACGGGGTACTTCCTTCCCTCTTCGGCGCGAGCACACCGATTGGCTAGAACATATAGCTCGGCCACATCCTTGACCTAGTTCATTGCCAACTCCTCACGCATCTTGCGATTGCGCACATTCTGATGGAATGCACTGATCATGGCAGCAGGATGAACGTCGGGATTGTTGTATTGCACTCGGCTGAACCTTTGGATGTACTTACGCAAGTTTTCTCCTTCTTTCTAGGGGACGATGTGCAAGTCGCTCGCCTGGCCATGAGCTTGGTGGCCTCCAGTAAAGGCGCCAACAAACTCATGACACAAATCCGCCCAAGAAGAAATGGAGTCCACCAGCAAGTGCATCAACCATGACATCACATTGGGCTTGAGTGCCAACGGGAAGTAATTGGCAAGCACCTTAACATCGCGGGCCCCAGCAGCTTGCATCGCGATGGTGTAGATGCTGAGGAACTCCGACGGGTGAGTCTTGCCGTTGTACTTCTAGACAACGCCGGGCTTGAACGTGCGGTGGGAGGGCCACTGGAACTGCCGCAGCTCGCGGGTGAAGGCCGGACAACCCACCTCATAGGGTAGGCCACCGTAGCCTCCCGGTGTTGGGTGGTCCGTAGTGGGCCATGCCCGCCTGTCCGACTGGTCACTACTAGGTAAAATCTTATACACAAAAATTTAGCAACAACGCGGGTCAAAAAAGGGCGCTAGTGCTGATAGCGATGGCGGTTGAGAATAAACAGCTGCGGATACAATTGTAGTAATGGCGGCGTGTGGCGTAAAAGCGCTACTACTAATATTCCCATTGGTGGAATGATAGGCTACATAGCGATGGCGGGCTTGGAGGCAGCGCTACCGCTAGGGCATGAGTAGCAGTAGCGTTTCTAAGAAAGCGCTCACTGCTAATGGAAATAAAATAAAATGAAAAATAGAAAATAAATGAAAATGAAAGAAACAGAAAAGGAGAAAGAAAAAAAATAAAATGTAAAGCAAAATAAATGAAAAGTGAAAAAAAAAGAAAGGCATAGCTGTGCGTGTGTTAAATGAAGGCGCTATAGCTAACGTGGCTCTTGGTAGCGTCTCCAGACCCAGCTATAGAAGCAGAAAAGGAAATAAAAAAGGAGAAAATTACATAGCTATAGCGATGCGCGTTTTGTGAAAAGCGCTATAGCTACTATAACTATAAGCGCGTTTCAAACAACGCTACCGCTAATACAACTTAAGCAAAAACCGTTTCCCCATACCACTTGCCCCAAATCTCGACCCACCCCTGCCGTCTCCTGATTCACCGTCGCCCCACTTATGCCGTCTCCTGCTTACGCGTCGGCGCCCGAAACCACGAGCCGTGCGCCGTCGGCATACCGGGCCCCCAGCCCGCCAGGCCCAGCGGACCTCATCAGCGCCACCCGAAGCCACCGTCGGCGCCACAGATCCTCCTACGCATACATTTGCCTTCCTCGCCGTCACAGGAGGCCCCTGCCTCCTCGCCACCACCGAAGCCATCCTCTGTAAGCCCCCAACCCTCCTCTCTCTCTCTCTCATGCATAGGTTAGCTAGTTTAATTATGTTAATTATCTAGGTTAGGGCAAAAATTTAGTTAGGGCTTTGACAGAGAAGTAGTTAGGTTAACTAGTTTAAATAGGTTAATTATCTAGGTTAGTGCAAAATTTTAGTTAGGTCTTTGACAGAGAACTAGTCAGGTTAACTAGTTTAATTAGGTCAATTATCTAGGCAAGTTTTATTTTAAAGATGATCCCTTCCTAGACTTTTATTGTTGATTATATCTTTTCATTGAAGTGGTCATGTTATATCTTTACATTGAAGTGGTTCGATTGTGCCCAAGTGGCTTTGTTGTTTCAATGAAGCTGAGTGGGCCTATATATGTTTTGCCGGAATGTTGATTCATTTCCGTTCCGGCAAATTTCAGGTTCTTGATTTGTCCACTTTTTAGCAAAGGTCATGCCAAAATTTTCCGTGAATTTCGGCATGACTTGTGCTAAACTAGGACATATCAGTGCCGAGGTTTACCGCTTTTGGGGAAGAGTCAACGTTCCTGCAAAACAATAAACCTTTTATGTCATTATTCATTTTATTAGGTCTAGAATTAATTGACTAGATTTAATCATAGGAAACATGGCTAGAAGCGATGAAGGACAGGGTTACGGTGATTGCGGCCAGAAGTTCACCAAGGCGGCGGGCAGATTTTTTAGCCTTCTCGACGATCAACCGATGTTGTTCTTTGGGGCCCATCGGTGGGATTAGGGGCTGAGACCGACACATGAGACTGTGCTTTGAGGCTGAGACCGGCGTGAGACTCAGACGGGCATCAAGACCGGCGCTGCCTCGGTGTAGCCCTCGATGCGGCTATATCTCCCGATGTCGAGCCGCGACTTAGAGCATAACCGCATTGAAAGCAATGTATAAGTGAGGTAATCTTCACACAACCCATGTAATACATAAGGAAAGAGATACATAGTTGGCTACGATCGCCACTTCAACAATACATAAATAAACATCCATCATTCAGAGTACACTCAAGGTCCGACTCTGGAACCAAAATAAAGAAGATACCCCAAATGCTACGGATCCCGATCGTCCCAAGCTGAGGCACCACTCTGATCATCAGGAAAAGACACATAATGTGACCACGTTCCTCGTCGAACTCCCACTTGAGCTCGGTTGCGTCACCTGCACTGGCATCGTCGGCACCTGCAACTGTTTTGGTAGAATCTATGAGTCACGGGGACTCAGCAATCTCACACCCGCAAGATCAAGACTATTTAAGCTTGTAGGAAGGACAGAGTTATAAGGTGGAGCTGCTGCAGCGACTAGCATATATGGTGGCTACATACATAAGAGAGAGAGAGAGGCAAAGCGGTCGTGAAGCTAGTAGCGATCAAGAAGTGATCTGAACTACTTCGTCGGACATAACTCCAACACCGTGTTCACTTCCGGACTCCCCGAGAAGAGACCATCCGCAGTTACACCTTGATTGATGTGTATTTTATTTGAGGTCAACTTGGGTTTTCTACAACGGACATTAACAAATTCCCATCTGCCTCATAACATGAGCACGGCTTTGAAAGATATTACCTGCGGGGTGTCCCAACAGCCCATTATAAGCTCTCACGGTCAACGAAGGATATTCCTTCTACTGGGAAGACCCGATCAATCTCGGAATCCGGACTACAAGACATTTCGACAGCAATAAAACAAGACCAGCAAAGCCGCCCGATTGTGCCGACAAATCCCGATAGGAGCTGCACATATCTCGTTCTCGAGGCACATCCGGATGAGACTAGCTCTGAGTAAAACCAAGCCTCGAGTTTCCCGTGGTGGCCCCATGATCAGCTCAGTTGGACCCCTTTCGAAGAACCTTGGTCGGGGGTTAAAATAAAGATGACCCTCGGGCTCGCGAAAACCGGGGAAAAAAGGCAGGTGGCAAATGGTAAAACCAAAGTTGGGCCTTCTGGGCGAGTCTTATTCAAAGCGAACTGTCAAGGGGTCCATAAATCACCCAACCGTGTAAAGCATAAAATCAAGGAACATAACACGGTATGGCGGAAACTAGGGTGGCAAGAGTGGAACAAAACACCAGGCATAAGGCGAGCCTTCCACCCTTTACCAAGTATATAGATGCATTAATTATAGCAGATATATATAGTGATATCCCAACAAGTAAACATGTTCCAATAAGGAACAACATCTCCATGTTCAACAAGGAACAAACTTCACTTCACTGCAACTAACAGCGCTATAAGAGAGGCTGAGCAAGCGGTAACATAGCCAATCAGCGGTTTGCTAGGAAAGGATGGTTAGGGGCTGACATGGCAATATGGGTGGCATGATAAGCAAGTGATAGGCATCATAGCATAGGCATAGCAAAGCGAGCATCTAGCATAGCAAAGATAGAAGTGATTTCGAGGTATGGTCATCTTGCACGCAATGTTCTCGAGTTGTCGAAAGCTTGATCCTCGTAAGCGTTCTCAACAGGTTCCTCGTTCACGTACTCGTCTCCGGCTCTACCCAAAGCAAGAACACAAACAAAGGAACCACAATAAATCACGGTGCAATGCACAAGCAACATGATGCAAAACATGACATGATATGCGAGATGTGATATGCAATGCGTATCTGGCTCCGGAAGGAAAATGATGAACCAGGCATCAACTTGGCAAACCAAGTATGCCACTGGAAAGATGAGATGATTTGGTTGAAATCGATATAAAGATCA